>VZTT01033805.1:64642-82789 GCA_013400855.1 Buphagus erythrorhynchus | reverse complement strand
CAGCATTTCAAGGCCACTGACACAGCACAATTAATCACTGTGTGCAAAACCCTGTGCCACAGAAGTTATCCAACCCCATCTATATCTGTTCCCTTTAGAACCATATACTCACACCCACAGTGCAGCACAGTGCACTGGTTTGCCAAGGGTTTGGAAAGGTGAGGGACAGAATCACCAGGGGAGGGACAGAATGAACAGGTTCAGTTACAGCTTTTTCCTTGGGACGTGGTTGTGCATGGCTTTCCTCTCCTGACACTGCAAACACAGAGACANAGAGACAGCCCTTTGCTCACCCTGAGTGTCTCTGCCAGCTCCTCTTCCCCCTCAGGTGTGTGCAGGGGCCATGCCACAAGCTCTTATCTTCCTTTAACAGAGAGGCAGACTAATAGAGCTTGCCAGAAAGACTCACAAAAGTTACACAGCTCTCACTTCAGGGATCTTGTGGCCAGTTACATACCATTTCAAACAGAACTAGAATTATGACATGGCACGAGAATGTATCTATGGACTCTTAAGATTATTTTAGAGCCAGAGGCCACAGTGTTTATAGCTGCATGGAAGAGCAGGGAAAGTACAAACCCTGCCTCCCTTCTCTTCTGCAGAAATTAAAAGATGGATGCCACAATTTATTTCTGATGCCTTACACTGATTTCACTCGGGGAGGTGACTCCCCTTCAGTGTGTATTCTACCCTGTACATCCAGCTGGCCAAATCAGAGTCACTGCCTCTCATCTAATGCTCACACAGATCTTCCCAACAGTCTCCTCTGAAGAAGATGGGGCGTTGGTGCCCCACTTCAATTCTCACCTCACTTTCCTCAGCCCTTTCAAGATTTGTGTATAAATACCAGCTATTGGCCTACTGCTATACTAATTTTGTTTCCCCATTCAGATCTCTGCATTACATTTTTCTTCTCATCCACCATACTGTACCACACACAAACCCTTCTGCTTTGCCAATCACTTTTAGCACACTTGTGATGCAAAGTCCTGAAACATTCAACTTCCATACATGCATCTTCCCTCTATTACCTCTGTCTCTAGACAACAATTCAGGCAACAGAGTACTTCTCCAATGAGATCACTTAGCAGGATCTATAGGAAATACCTAGTTCTGATCCCAGTTATGTAAATGGCAAGCTTCACATTTCTGAACATTTTGGGATTTTGGTCACCAAAGGAAGATGTTTCATACTGAACTATTTATATCAGAGGGTCATAAATTCTTTTATATGATTAGTACTGGGAATCAGCTGCATGTCCATTTGTAATAGTACTTCCAATCCCAACAACAGCAAAGAAATTATGCCAAGACAAAGGATTTTTAACTCTTATCTTGTAATTTACCAGACAAAACCAAGAAGTCTTCAAAACACAGATATTCATCTATGCATCAAAGTTTGCTAAGTGCTGCTTTAAAGACATCATCACAGCTGAGTCAGAGATAATAGCCTTTCATGTGGTATCTTAACTCACAAAAGATTATTTGAAGAACTATGCCCATAAATGTGCACATATATCTTATTAATGCCGACTGAAATTATACTTGTGGAATACAGATCTTTGAATCTTTTATCTTGAATCAAAATTACAAATCATATCATTTATAAGATCATTTTTTAAAAAATCTTAATGCATTTAATTTGGCAGAACAGGAAAGATAGAAATAAAACACCAAGCTGGGTTTTGGTAAGGTCTTTTATTGTACATAAAATCTCTCTATGTCAGGATAAGACCACAGTAATGTAAGCCAAACTCTTTCTTGCCCTTTTCATACATAATCCTCACATACTGCAGCTGGTGTTTTGCAGGGCCAAAATCATCAGTAATTATTAATTTTATTAACATTCTGCCATAGCCAATGCATTTGGGTTCAGTAGAATATTTGGCCCTGATGATGGAAAAGAAATGAAGATCTCAAAACAAATGGGTGATACTGCTCAGACTAGCCCAGTCTTTGGAAATACATTGCTTCTATTTTCCTTAGCAGCTCCTCTATGTGGAAGTGGCAGAAGAGAGGAGGCTGAGTCGTCCATGGCACTGAATGGAATCAAGGGACTGGTGCAACATTTTGGGTGACAAGAGCTTCTGTTGAGTCTGAGTAGGAAAACAGACCCAGCTGCTGCCCTGCAGTGCTTCCTCCCATTTGCTAGCAGCATTCACACAGTGAAATTGCACCATCATGTTTATTTCATCATTCACACACCTTTTAATTCAAGTTATTGGTGCAAAGTTTAAGATACACAGTGAACTGATACTCCAGGGAATAGAAACCAGTATAAATCCTTCTGTCCATGGAAATAGAGTCAGGTTTGGCACAGCCCCCTTTTTGAAGAGTTTTTACCTCATAGGGAAAAAAGCATCATCTTAAATTTCATGAAGGATTTCCTTCTGAAGACTGAAATATTGCAAGATCCAATATAAACTTATTTGTTGAGCACAGCTGAAGAACCTTACTCATCTCTGCAGGTACAGAAGCCAGAAAATCCCCACCACATATTCCACTTAAGTGAAGCAAATGAGTTGTTTGGCAGTGCCCCAGTAAGGACTCCCAATGCCTTAGGAAGCTTTGAATAAAACTCTAAGTTATAACAAAAGAGAGAAAATCTCCAGAAAATGTGTTTTCTTCTTAAAAAAAAATCACATTTAAGAAAAAACACAGATGTTTAAACTTAAATTTAGCATTTTGGAATTTCCATAAGAGGAATTAAGTTGTTTTTTTATACTAGCTCTACATCAATGAACTTTAATAGGCATTTTTAAGTTAAAGACAGATTTGCCATTATCAGCTTTTGTCCTGCTGCAATGATAAATTCTTGGATTAAAAACTCTTCAACGCTATAGCATAGGGTTTCTTTTATGAAGAAAGCCAAGAATAGCAACAACCAAAATATACTATGCATTCACAGAAATTCCTCATTCTACAGAAAAAGCTGCAAGCCAGCAGAATTTCATGCAGAATAAGTATACTTTGGCAGACCATGCTACACAGTTTTCTTCAGCCAAAAGGCATTCACATGTACTTTGTTTCACTTCACCCATGAAACTGGGGATGGGGATTCCTTTTACTGTGCAGATGCTGTAGATATGAAACTTGTGGAATGGATCCTCACACCAGACATTTTACTGAGTGGAGCTAAAACAAGCACACTGGAGATACTGCAGAAACTGTTTTAGAAGTATTTGCAAAACAAGCATATCCACTGGAAGTGAGAATGGCACCAAATTAATTATTTTACTGTCTCCCTAACAGAAGTATTAACTCAGTGTCATATAATACAATATATATTACAGAAAAACTTTCAATATGAGCCCTTCATTAATGGTCATAAAACACTGAATAACTGGGTATAGATTAAGTTCTCAATAGGGAAACCACAACTGTCATCTTTTAAAATAGTTTGAGAAGACTCTACATCATAAACATCATTAATTTCTCCCTAACACTGATGTCAAGATGCATCTTAAAGGTCATTAAGGATCATTAAAGAAATGTTTTCATCCCCATCACATTTTCAGGGAAGAAAAATAAAGAAAAAAATTACCTCTGGCTCTGTTCTCCTACCTGCCCAGAGCAAAATGCAAATGCAAGGAGTAGGAAACAAGTGCCCATCTTTGGCCGACCTTATTTCACTGAGTACAACCAAAAATGAAGAGCTCTCTTTCCCCAATAGCTCTAGTCCTAAAAGAAGATGCTACTTTTCAGAGATGACCAGATTACCAATAATTTGCTAAAAGAATTTATATGAGGCATTTACAACAAATAAAAGCTCAAATGGTCACTATTAAAATGTCAGAACTTCCTTGGTAAACACCAAAGCTATTGACATTTTAAATGTCAACTATTTTGTATTTTCAACCGTATAAGCAAAGCCCTTTATCATTTAAAAGGAACTGTCCATTTTCCCAAACTTATTAGTGGAATTCCTTTGTAATTTTTATCAGTTCATTCAGGAAAACATTATGTCCCACTTAATTCAAGCATGTATGACCCAAGATTATTTCATTTCACCTTTTATGGTAGCCAGAACAAACCAAGGCAAAGACTTTTTGGTACCTTTTCTTACACTGTCATCACTTGCCTTCCTTCTATGTAGAACACGTCACTGCTAGTGTGCAGAATTCCAACTGTGCATGACTAATACCAAGCTGCTAATAACCTCACAATTCCTGGTGCAGTGATATTTCCAAAGGATTAATTCCAAACTCAGCCTCTGTTTTCCTTCAGATTGTTTTAATGGGGGACACAGGGCAGTGCTGACTATGCTTGAATGGAATGGACAGGCCTAGTAAAGAAGCTTGTATCTCTGCATCTTCACAGGCCACATTGTTAAATACCTTAAAATACTCTAAAAAGTGTGTAAGTGACTGTAGTTGGTCACTACTAAAAAAAAGAGATGTTTTCCTATTGGCTGTATTGCCTTTGATTTTAGCTGTCACTTCTGTAATCTTTCAAGAGTAGAACTTAAATATTAAAATTATTTAAACAGCTTAAAGGTTGGATGTTTGAAGAATTTTGCTTCTGCAACAGGGAAAGTTTTGTAGTGGTTTTGTTGTAGTTGAATCAATGTTTCTGTTAACAACCTTCCTTCATGGAGAATGCTTTATCAGAAGATAAACATTTCCATGGAGCTAAACATGAAGTGCTCAACTTTTGTGCACCACCTTGTTTTCACCCAAACTAGGAGGACAGCTGATTGTTTGAAACTTTTAAAACTCAATATGCTGCTGACAGCAGGAAACTGAGAATTTATCAGCTCATTCATAAAGTCACTGATTTCAAGGTCTTCCCAGAAGTAGAACTCCAATCCCACCCTGGATTTTAAGATGCAGGGAGCAGAGTCCACATTAACATACTGTGACTGAGCCCCAGACAGATCAGTATGCACTGCTGATGATGAATGAAAGCCTCTGATTTTTGCAATCCACCACACACCTCATGTACATTTTCACATATACAGCCTGTGAATCCTGTGATTTTCTGAAGCATTGCTCATTTCCAGACTGTTGTAAGTAGTGCTGGATTGTATTCAAGGTGTGGAAGGCCATGAGTTACGCTGCAAATGTTTCACCTCTCAGAGCTGAGGGATCTCCAGCTGGAAGAAGGAAAACTCACCTTTTTGTGGGCACCAGAAATAGACCTGCTGTGCCCAGCAGACTGATTTCAAAGGACCACAGAATCACAGAATGCTCTGGGTTGGAAGGGACCTTTGAAGCTCATCTAATTCCAGGTCCCCTGCAATGAGCAGGAACATCTTCAACTAGATCAGGCTGCTCAGAGCCCCATCCAACCTGACTTTGATTTTCCCAGCTACAGCTTCTCTTAACAATCTGTAAAGACCCCTTTATGCAAGTCAGCAGGCATTCATATTTCTCTCCTGTGACAAGTAGCAATGGTTAATTCCCAAAGAGCCTTCTCTAGGAAGACAACAGAAGTATGGATTTTGTATCTTCTGAAAAATCTCCAACGAGTTATCATTGAATCTCTTTGGGGCTAATTGGTTCCCATTACAGAGAAATGTAGAGATAGATGCAGGATTCTGTAACTATTTTGCATGTTCCTTTAGACAAAATTTGAATTTTACTTAACTAGCAGAATCTCATTAATAACTTCTGGTATAAGTCAAGCAAGGGAACGGTATGCACACCTTCATTATTTGCAACAGAATCAGCCATCCCAGTTGCCACCACCTCTGGTTATCATGCAGTTCTGGAGTTTCAAATTAAATACAACACAGATCTCAAATGGAGACCAAACATGCACAGCCTGACCACATTTGGAACTGGATCTGACAAGGTCTGAAGTGAGTGAAAGGGAAAATTCTCAAGCTTACAGTGCTGGACTGGCACCAAAGCCAGGAAACACTTTCAGACCTCACCATCACCATCCCCTTCTGACCTTCAAGTGACCATAAAAGGAGAGCTTTCTAGTGGGCCAGTTTCCATCTAGGAGCTCCCACTGTAAGAGGATAGATTTTCAAGAGATGATAAACATGATTAGATGCTGGCTCAAAATCTCTGGTGGTTGATCTGCATGCATAAAATTAAATATCATCTCCCTTTTAAAATATTATCTTTCTGCCAGCTCTGGTTTGTCAGAATGCATCATGCTGTAAACTTCAGACTTCACATTACGCATTTGTAGCTTAGCATAGCACAGTGGAACTAAGATTTATTAGGGCTTCTGGCCATAATACACAAAGATTCCAAATAACCTCCCTTTCCCCCTTCAAGTGGCTCTTTTACTTCACTCACTGACAATACAACCCCAGGAGAGAGGTAACAGACAAAGGAGAACAAACACAAAAATATTTGCCTTACTTTTTCAAAGCAGTAACCAGTGTCCCACTGTTTTCATAATCTTTGCTATGTCAAAGGCCACTTATGTTTAACTAATTAAAAATAAAGCCAAGAAAGAGCAAACCAGCAGGGTAAAAGAAAATGAGAAAAATAAAATAGATTTGGAAAGTACAAATAAAATGGACTAAATGTGAAAAAGAAAGGGCTAACATGACTCAACAGTAGAACTCCCAGATGGTTTAAAGAGACATTTTTGGATATAAACGTATGAATGAAATCACATCAAACAAATATTACCCTTGACATTTTTCACTCATCATTTTACACCTTTTCCTGGAATTTTCCATAGCAGCTACAATTCAGTCGGCAGCCAAAGCACACCAGCAATTTGAAAAAAGTTTAATTTTTTTTAGAAATAAAATATATTCCTGGTAAGATTAACTAATTGCCTAATTCATTGTTTATAGTAATGTTATTTCTAAGTAAACATTATTTCTACATGTCCAAATATGAACTTGAAACCAGCATTTAAAACAAAACTTGAGAAAATTCATAAAAGTTTGAGAGATATTTAAAGAACAATCAACTCCTTAGCTGGATCACGATGAGTATTAGAAAATCTATTACTGCCAACAAAAACTATGGATACCACTTGAGAGAGAGCAGAGAATGCAAGAGATTCATTTATTCCATTAGATAAACTGCTTTCCAGATGAAATGTTGACAGGGTAGTCAACACAGTAAGTAGTGTCCAATAGACCAATGCATAGTAACCCGCAATTGGAATACACAAAAAGAGAGTTAACACCACTTAAATAACACTCTGCAGCAGAAGATGCCCTCACTCCTCCTAAATCATGATATCCCAGCAGTCTGATCCATGGCAAAAGCTGCCACAGACATCACACAGGCAGTCAGATTTGTTTCTTCCCACTAACCTCTGTCATCTATTTTTTTTTCTCTAAGAGGATTTCTGTTTTCTTGTAACCATCTAATTCACATCTTCCTGACCACACTGCAGTTCAGAGGAGGGCTTTCCTCTAAACCAGACTTCTGCAACTTTCTGCATTGACTTCCACAGACAGGACAGACTTTAACTCCACTTCCACAGGGAGTTGAAGTATTTGCTTGTTTGGATTGAGAGCACAAGTGACACCCTTTGGAGGCTTTGCTGTGCCCTCTTGTTATAGCTGCAGTCATAACAAGGATAACCTTATTCAGTGCCTTAGAACAAATGAAAAAACTGCCCTGTGAGCATTTCCATCAGTGCCCAGCAGGGAATCCAGGCCACATTCCAGCGTTTGTTATTCCTGCAAAGGCAGCTTGTGGGTCATTGTCTCACATCCTCCACAGACTGCAGCCCTCCAGCACTGTCAGGGGGTTTAACTCTGATGCCTTTAGTGATCTGGCTTCAAGGGTGTTTCCAGAAAAACAGCCTCAATGGAAAACTACAGCAGTAGGGACATGCAGGGGTTTGGGAACTGCAGCCCATGAGGGGGGTGGGACCATGGCAGCATTTCACAATCTGCTTCTCTGAATTATTGAAGTTATCACATCAGCACAACAGGAATTCAGGAAAAATTAATCCAAGCCACTAAAAGAAGCTTCTGCAATACTTCTGATTAATCTGGTCACTCCAGAAATCACTTTAAAGTACCAACAACAGCACACTGTAATATAGACTAACTATTTAATATGAGTTTTTCACAGCACATAGCTTGTGTTTGAAGCCACCTAAATTAATATTTGAAATGAGCTTATCTGGAATTCTTGTGCCATAACAAATGATAGATAAAGGTTGGTTTTCAGCACAATTATTCAAACATCGTGAAACTTCCAAGCACTGGCATTAGCTAAATAAAGGTTCAGTGACACAAGCCACAAGCCTGTGCATTGTCAGCATACAGAACACATGGGGGCACCCATGTCCAACGTGACACAAAATGCTCTCCTCAAAGGAGCTTCTTTGGCAGCAGGTCTTGAGCCTCTCCATCCACCTTCCTGAGAAAAATGCAATTGCTTTGTTCCATTTTATAATTTTATCCTCTCCTCTGAGGCTTTATAGTTAAGCAAAGCCACTACAAGGCGTTTTTCTATAAGCCATAATGTTGTCACAATGTCATACTTAAAAGTTTTTAGATCCAGATTTAAAAGCAACTTAAATAGTCAAGAAAATAAGAACTGAGTCTGTCAACAGCAACCCCTTAAATTTTTCTCAGAGCAATAAATTAAACAGGCCAAAGCAAAGTCAAGAAGTCTAATTAGAGAGTAACCTCTTATACAACCAGCTAGGATCAGTAGAAGTGTTTATATGCCAGACATGCTCACAAAGAATTATTTTAGAAAAGCTGCCATGCTGCAAAAATATCTGATAATTTCATGTTATTATACTAGTAAAATCCATCAGACTAACAGAACAGGGTAATTTTAAGCAGCAAATATTTTTTAAAAAGGCATTAAATCTATGTAATCCTTAAGACTTGTTTTTGTAGTACCAGCTGTAGGTGTTTTATTTGAGTTTTAGGCTTACCTTGATGACATGATTGTTGTAGAAGTTCCAATTCAGTGAGATCATAGGCTGCTCCTTGAAGAGCCTGAAAATTTTTCTTTGGGCCATTTCACCCAGGTCTCAGCAGTAAAACTGAAGAAAAAATACGAAAGCAGTTTAGAAGTCTCATTTTTAAGGACAAGAACCCTATGCAAAAAGACAAAAGTATCAAATACAATATCTCCTAATGAATCATAAAGTAAAAATAATTACACATAACTTTTGACTTCTGACTTTAATTATTTAGGAAGTTGATTCATATTCTCACACATGGTTTCATATACAAGGGGGGAAATTTTCCCAACTCACTAGGAGTACTAGACAGCAACTACTGTTCATAGTTTTTAGAATTTGCTTGCCCAGACCCTTATGCCAATTTCTCATCTGTTAAAGGTGATCTAAATTATACATGATTTGCTAACTAGAAAGATCTAAAGGGCTTTTAGGAGTGGGTTAAGAAACAAGAAATTCAGTTTCTCTCAAAAATAAAAAGGTTCTTCTTGTCTCACTGCAACAAAAGGTAACTGAAGTACTCATAAAACTCCAGAGCTTTATACAGTCACAGAATTTCAGCCCAAAGTCTATGGGCTAGTTTATGACAGAGTATATTAGCAGATCCTTGCCTAGAGCCTGGCTTTCAGTGAGAAATTATTTCTGCTTTCACACACCTCCCCAGAATATCCTAGCCCCTAGATTTGGAGATATATTTTGACTCTTGTGTTTGTCTTCTGTTCTCCAGCTTTCAAAAATGCCACCACATGCACGAAACCTTTTTAATAACAGAATAAAAATAAAAAAAAAAATAATCTCCTATTAGAGCACCTAAACTTTGTGCTTACCATCATTTAAAACTAACCCCTCACAGTGCCTGTTGTAAAGCAGATGATCTATCTGATTTATTTACCATATTTTGAGTTTCAGAGTATATGTTTCAGTCTCTGTTCAGGTGAGCTCTCTTGTGTGGAGTGTGCAGTGCAGCTCCCCTTCCCAGTGCCCAGGGATGCAGGTGCCCTCCTGTGCCATCCTGAGGCCCTCCCAGCCATGTGGCACCACTCTGGCACAGACAGCAGCCTGAGCCACCAAAACCCTTGAGAACCCCAGGTTTGTCCTGGGGTGGTGACAGCCTCAGCAAGGAAACTGAGCTTGCAGAAGGTAAATGCTTATCTAAATGTCAAATGTGCTGGTTTACAAGCTGTC
Source organism: Buphagus erythrorhynchus (assembly GCA_013400855.1). Classification (NCBI taxonomy): domain Eukaryota; kingdom Metazoa; phylum Chordata; class Aves; order Passeriformes; family Sturnidae; genus Buphagus; species Buphagus erythrorhynchus. The sequence goes on along the minus strand of VZTT01033805.1, from coordinate 72,745 downwards.
ACCTTGCAAACAGACCTGCCACAGCTGTAGAAGGCACAGTGCTCAAGGCTACACCTTTGTGCCTCCTTCAATAGCAGCTATCATTAGTTGTAGTTCAAATCCTGTGACCTGCCATTGCTTTCCCACCCATCTTCTGTAATTGTCATAGCAGAATCCTCGAAGGGCACCAAAGGTGTCCTGATTAGAAATCAAGTCCTTAAATTCCCGTTATGTTTATGAACCTCTATATAGACTGCATAAGGTTCTTCCCCTCCAGCCAACTATAAAAAGCAATAGGCAGTGTACAAAGGAGAAAAGAGCACAAAAGCATTAAGAGATGCAGGTCCCAGCAGTCAGTGTTGTTTTCCTAAATGTTCCTGTCTAACCAGCTGCCTGAAGTAACAAGAGGTCAATGTCTACCATCTATTTAAATATCTGGAATTAGATTCACAGGTAACACGCCTATAGCAAATGCCATTTGTCAGTGCAAAAGAAAACTTAAAAGGCAGGAGCAATTGTCTCCACCTTCTCTTTTAATGCCTACAGGCCTGCTTGAGTATCAGCTGTAGCATTTAAGGTAGAGGGAAGATAAATATACATATTTATCTGTAACAGTAGCATAACTGTCTAAACTTACCCATTATGTCCATGTGAGCAACTAGAACTAACACAGCCTCTGCATTTGCTGGGGGCTTTTGTGTTTAATCTCAAAACTTTAATTATATTTTGTGATAAAATATGACAAGTATTGTCAAATAATGAACACTTCAAGAAAAACTGAGGTTGCATTTATTCCTACACAGGTACCTTTTAATTTGTTCATTCTTTGGACAAGCTTTTTAAGAAAGTCTGCAGCCAGCAGAGCCACAGCTACATACAGGTTGTCAGAGTGATTAAAGTTCAGTGCTCCAAGAGCACCTTTCAGCACCTACACATGGATAATCCTTTTTACAGTGTCACAGGGATATTTGCACTGACGTGCTCAAGCAAGCTACACCCAAACTCCAACATTGCTTCCTGGCATTCTGACAACTTGCTGCTCTCTTCTGAAATTATGGAACAGTTTTGCTTTCACACACCACAGAAGGAAATACTTTGTCTATCCAATAAGCAGCAGAAACAAGGGGAGTACTCTGGGCATGGCCTGTAGACATGCACCACATTCAAGAGTGCACAGCTTAACACTTTTACTAATCTTGAGATTAGCTTTCTAATTGCTGGAAGATTTCATAGAGGAAGTGTAGGTTTGTTGGGCTCTTCTAGAATTTACGTTCAATTAATGAGATCTACTCTATAGAATTGTTTAGAATAGAGATTAAAGTCCCTTTAGCTCACCATGAATAGAGAATACGACATTGTAAGAGGAAGTAATATCAAATTATAACTGATATATTCTGCAGTTTCCCCTTTTCTTGCAGGCTGTACAGCACAATTAAAAGTTTGAGTCTTCTGCTTCTGAAGCAGATCTTTCCCTGTGCTTTTCCTCTGCTCTGCTTCAGCTAAGGGAATTGAGCTCCATTTTTTTAATCACATGCACAAAGGACAAACAAGATTGCTTATACAGTTTACTCACTGTTGGAAAAGCAATTGAAGCTTGTTTGTTGTTGTAGTGTTTTTTAAGACAAACTAGAGCTTGAGTATTTAACCAGAAGTTGCCACCTTTTATTTCCTTAGTGTTGCACGTGGTCTAACAAGGGAACAGATTATGCAATAGTTGTTTGGAAGTCAGTCAAGCAAAGGACTGCTGGTTACTATATTATCAAATGATAGGGCCTGTTGTAGGAATTGAAAGCAGTAATTTCCTTTTCTATATTTGTTTCCTTCTAGACTTGCTATGTGAATTAAATAGTCTTTAACTCAGCAGATATTTCTTGTGACCCTGGCTGCTCAAGAAGTCACAAAAGAATCAGCTAGATAATGGAGAGCACATCTCTGAGCAGCAGCTGTCAGCTGAAGGCACTGTTAGCAGCAGCCACAGGTGTTTTGGTTTGAAAGACAGGTGTCTGCCAAGGAAGGCCAGAACTTCCCTTGCAAAAGAAAACATGACCCACTTCCCTCCAAATTATTATAACTTCAAAATTACAGGGCTTTCAGGCAAAGATATGGGAAAAGGAATAACAGCTTTTTACTAGTATATATATGTATATATAAAAAGGAAAAAAAAAACCAGCAATAATGAACAGAACCAGAAACTCAGTAGCAGCCTTCTCTTGGCCACAGGCACCTTCCCCTTTGGTGTAGAAATATGAAATATAAGATGGGATTATAGACTGTTACTGTCTGCTTTGTTTTCAATTGTAAAACAAGCAGTATTAAGTACCAAGTAACAAGCAAGACCATGTATTTGTGCTGTTTCTAATCGTGGTGAGGAGTTCAAGCAAGAAAAACTCCATCATCTTCCTTTGACTTAACAGCGGCACCTGTGTGCTGTTAGGGTTTCTTTTTGTTTCTTTGTTTCATTTGTGGTACAAATAACCTATGAAGAGTGCCTCAATTTTCATCCAAGTTCCATTTTAGTCCATTAACTCAACCTCACAGTATTGCATTTGGAGTAATTTCTGATTTTTAACTGATCACCAAATGGTCATTTTAGAATCCAACATTTAACTGAAAAGTTGGCCCAGACTAGGGTGATGACACCTGAGTCTTGTTTCATGAGGAGTTCAACAATTTCTAGTATCTATCTCCAAGAAATGCATAGATGTCACAGAGCAGGTACCTGAATGCAGTAGGTTTGCAGTTGGAGTCTCTTTATAAGTGTTTGACATGGGTTTCTTTGGTGATGCCAGTATACAAAATGACTTGGTCATCTGGGGTTGAAGTATGTCTAATTCTTTAGTTATAAAGGTGAGATCAATTTCCTGGCTAATTTTAGTACCTTAAAGCAAAAGAAATGTCAGCATCAACAGAAGGTCAACCTCGCTAAAATATGTGAACTTTTTCCTTTGTACCTCCTATCTGTAGGACTATCGACTTCTAATTTTTTTTTCCTAAGTTTCCTTCTCTGCTTCTTAGATTTGCCACTATATGCCCAATTTAAAGACATTATTGAGTTTCCTTAAAAATACTGACAGGCAAGTTGCAGTGCCCAGGATTTGATTGTGGGCATATGGTTAGTAATGACATTCTAATTAGATTTTGATACTTAAGCCTGGTGTGAGGAGGGTCAGTCTCTTAATCGCGTTAGACTTTGAAGAGATTATGAGTGACTTTTTCCTCATTACAGACTCTGCACTAAAAGCTGCCTCTCTTTAACTGGATTGCAACAGTAAATGTAACTTGATAAAACATTGGCACGTTGCTGTATTAGCTAAAAAATCATAAAGGCAAATGTAGTCATTTCATAACCCCACAGCACTGAACTGCAACACGAAAAGGCACCCCACACATTGTCCTGCTGAAACAAACCCAGCATATCACAGATATGCAGTTGAATAACTTCTGCAAATTCTAACAGGATTTGTTCTCTCTGCACACTTCACTGACACAGGTGAATTAACACAGAAATAGCACCACCTCTAACTTTAGTGTCCCAACAAGTTTTCTGTAGCTTGTTCCTTCTGTAGGTAAGAAATAATAGCAAAGAGCATGTCTGTCACTTCCACTGTCATTTGTGTCCTGACTTTGTGCAAAATTGGTGTTTCAGGAAAACAAGGGCCATTCTCAGTATTAGAGGAAAGCTAAATTGGAGGGGAAAATGCAGGGACATAAATGCAATGCTTTTGAGTGCACATGGTCTAGAACTTATGACTTAGTATTCTTATATTACATACCTATCCTTCCTCCACTTCCTCTCCAAAAGTACTCATTTTTACAGACACATTTCAAGTAACTGGTTAAGTCTGGCACAGTTTTCAATAGCAATAAAATTTATTTATAGACAATTAAAAGCTGACATGTGCTTTAGAGCACAGTCTGTACTTGGATTTAATCTCCCTGATCTTACATATAAGTTTATACCCATAGAAATCAAGTGGCCTTCAGAGTGAAAAATCTCTTAACTGTTACTGAAACAATGAGCTCTTTCCTCCAAAGCCACCACTCTGGGATGCCATTGTACCAAGGTACAGCCTATACAGGTTTTGAAAGTTTTGTGCATGAGGCAGCAGAAGATGCAAACATCAGAATTGGACTTAGCCACTTAAGGCTCTATTGGTTTCCAAGACAATGTTATCCACTCTCAGTGTGCTTTCTTAGGATGTATGGCCTGACTGTACAGACACTGAAGTAAAATACTTCTGTTTTGTCCAATGATGTGGGGCTTATGCCAGTTTTCATTAATTACAGACACAACAGGTGGCTGAAAGAATAAAGTAGATGAAGGGTGGGGTCTGTCTCCAGACACAAGAAGTAAACCAGGCCTATTTGAAGTAGCTGATTTTAAAATCTGAGAACGAAAAAAAAACCCAGCACTGTAAAAATGATGCATTTCTCTGGGACTAACATACCTGCTAAGCTTTGCTCACAGCAGTCTTACACAGCTTTAACTTTACTGTAATAAAAACTGGGCATGAGAGTTAAACTGAAACACCTGAGACAGGCTGGAGGAAAGCCAGTCTCTCCCTCTTTCTTTCTCTCTGCTTTTTATTTTCAGTATGTTCATTTTAGCTCACTGCCCTGGCTGACCACTTCAATAGGCTCTTTTGAGGTGAGAAATATCTCCATAAATGCAAGCAATTTGTTGAAAATGGTAACAAGTAGAGCCCAACTAAACATACTGCTATGAAAAACAGAGCTGAAGCCACTCTGACAACAGTTGTGCTGGTTTAAAGTCCATTAACAATAAGCAGGGCCACACTTCACCCCTAGCACAGCTGGCTTCTGAGGAGGCTGACTGTACTTGTCCTTGAAAGAAAAAAGAGCAGATAAGCCACAAAGAGTTATATTGTGGGGACAGCTTGTATGGACCCTGGTGAGGGACATTAAAGGAGCCAAATAAAAATATATTCAGTCCTGATTGCAGCCAGCTTATTTTGATGGGAACTATTTACATATTCCACTTAGATCCATAATGTTCCTGAAGTTAATTTCCTTTTTTTTTTTTAAGGCTCAGCAATTGATTCCTTATTAGCCAGTTTGGGGAGAGGGGGGTATTCGTCTAAGAGAAAACAAATCAAAATTTTAATCATAACTGTAAATTTAAAATCAGGATCAAATTAGTTGCTACATTTAGCAAATTATTTCAGACATAACAGGAAAACCTGATGTATTTGGATACGCAGAGGAGGGAAGTTTGACAAATACTGCATTTGTATGATTTGCTACCTGATTACCTGTAAAATGTCTTGCATTTAGAATTTATGTCTCTCAGTTTTAAGCTGTGATTCTTATAATCCTTGCTGATTGTAGATTGAGAGTGAGTCTTCTGTAGAAGTAACTTCCTTATCCAACCAAAACTCTCACAAACCAACTATGAGAAACTGAGGAGCAATAACAGAGTGGTCCATAAGCTTCTTGATTTTGGGTTCTTGATTTCTTTTTTTATTTCTACAAATTATTTTATATTCATGTGCTCTGCTGGCTACTGGTTTTTCCTCTTGTTTACACACAGCACAGAGGACTGAATTGTCAGAGAGGAACTGCACATCTTTAGCACTGACAACATCAAATACATCATAAGCATTTGTGATATAACTCACAGTCTGTACAATACAACACTCTTGTATGAAGGCACATGGAAATCAGCTTTTGTTCAGGGAGGCTCACCTCAGCTGTTAAATAATATTTCAGTTTGCTGAAGAGAAGAGCTTTTCAAAGGTACTGCTTTTTGAAACTCAAATGTCTGGGTTATGTTGGGCTTTCAGTCAAATTCACTGCCCTGACCTCCTGCAGACGTACCAAGGACAGGCCAATCCCATCTTTCAAAATACAAAGCTGGTGTTTCCCTTGAATCCTCCCTCTGAGTCTGATCCATCCCCTGCACTATGACAGCTATGGTTCACATCCCTTCAATACTTTGCTGTCTGAACCCTGGAGAGTTCTTTGTGTCTGGAGGTGTATGGACAATATTGTCTTCTCCTGGCAGTAGTATTTTATTGGCAAGAGAAAAAGCTACAATAAAAGGACACGGCCCAGCTTGGAGCTGGCAGGCAAAATATGTGCTGAATTGTCTGCTTTAGTTCTTAAAATGCATCAGTTTATGAGAACTGACTTTGCCAGACATTTAAGTTCTATCTCTCATCCAATGCTGCAGTTTAAATAGACAAAACTTGTCCCTGCTGCCAAGAGACATGGTCTCATCCATTGCTACATGGCTGGACAGCTGCTTGTGCCAGCACAAAACGGGCAGGGGTAGAAGACAGGAGGAGAAGCAGGCAAGGGCAGGCAGAACTGCCTCCAGGAGCAGTAGCAAGCTATGGCAATTCAAAACTTCAAAGGAAATTCCCTAGATTTGAGCTGAGAGGAATTGAGCAAGAATTAAATGGTTCTACGTGTATTTGACAGATCATAGGCAGCCTAGGATTTGGTGAAAGGAAACAGGGGAAGAGTATCTAACCATTAGATATTTATGCATCAAAATGGCAACTTGGTGCTTTCATCTCCCTATTGAAGCAAACCCAGAATATCCTGTCATAGATCTTGACTGCCTTCACCCAGAAGGTTCATGGCCCAACTGGTATTTTCCTCTTTTAGTGATTCTGCAAAACTACTTTCTTTGGTGAGATAAATCAATTTTTGTTTCACTTATTTAATAACGAGTGAGAATTACACTGCATACAGTCCCATCCTCTCTCTCTTACCATAAAATCACTGGTCTATTGTACGACACAGACCTGCCTGAGGTCTCTGGTGTTGTTAACCCATTATCAATTCCATCAATGTGGGCCATGGACATTTCTTGTAACATTTCTGTTTCAGTACTATCTGTATTACTGATATTGACAGAACCAGCAGAAATCATGGCAAGCTGGAAAGCCTTAGACCTTGTGGTGTCAAGCACTGATGACTCTGTTGAGTCCCATGAGACAGCTCAGAGAAGGGAAGGAGAAGCTCAGACCAAGCCCTGTGCAGAGGGCAGCTGGGGACAGCTCCTGTTGCCACTCAGCCCCACCCAGGGATGCCTTTACTTTTGAGACTGTCCCATTTGTTAGGCTTTCCCCCAAGGCTCAGTGAGCTGCAGCCCATCACACACAGTGACTGCACTGGCTGGCACTTCTTGAAGCACTCAGGAGCTGACAGAGGAAAGAACATCAGGAGTAAGCAGTGTCTGCCCAGCTGGCAGGCACCTTCCCTGGCTAGAGGAAGAGATGTGCCCTTAATGATGCTGTTCCCAACAGCAAGAGCCCTACCTGCATTATTTCAAGAGTGGAGAGAGAATTTTGGACAGATGTTGCCAACTGTAGACTCCATTTTAGTCAACTGCCCACTAGCAGGGTGTATTCTGTTCAGAGAGCTTGGAATACAGGCTGTGACTCCTGGGGAATGGGGAAAATGGGGAAATGGGGAAATGGGGAAATGGGGAATTTTCTTCCAAAACCCACCACCTGCTGAGGGTCTGACTATGCCATCTGACACGAGAAATCGGGAGCAATGAGGAACCACTCCCCAGGGAATAGCAGCACTTTGTATTGGCAGCATCTGCCTATAGATGCCCAGTTTGACCCGGGCCAGTGGCTGTGCAGGGGGATAATTACTCCAGAATGGAATGAGAACTTACAACCTCCTGAGCACAGCACGAGGCAGTTTTCCCCTTCCCAGGGGAACTACTGAAGAAGCAAACATTATTATGGATGACGCAGATGAGAAAATGAGAAACGGGGACGGGGGAGAAGGAAAGTGGAAGTCTCTCAATTTAGCATGTTTCACTGGCTATCAGGGCCTGCAGGAGGCAGGGAAGCACTCCTTGGGCAGGGAAGTGCTCCTGGAGAAAGGGAAGTGCTCCTTGAGCAGGGAAGTGCGCCTGGAGGAAGGGAAGAACTCCTTGGGCGAAGAGGAAGAGCTCCTGGAGGAAGAGAAGTGCTCCTGGAGGCAGTAAAGCGCTCCTTGGGCAGGGAAAAGCTCTTTGAGGAAGGGAAGCGCTCCTGGATGAAGGGAAGCACTCCCTGGGCAGGGAATTGCTCCTTTGGCAGGGAATTTCTCCCTGGGCAGGGAAGCGCTCCCTGGGCAGGGAATTTCTCCCTGGGC
>VZTT01033805.1:41384-64588 GCA_013400855.1 Buphagus erythrorhynchus | reverse complement strand
GGGAAGCGCTCCTGGAGGAAGGGAATTTCTCCCTGGGCAGGGAAGCGCTCCTGGAGGAAGGGAAGCGCTCCGTGGAGCGCCGAGCGATGCCGGGCGGAGCCGCTCCCGGAGCGCCCCCTGGTGGGGTCCGGCGGCGCGGCGGAGCCCGGGAGCGGCTCCGCGGGGCGAGCGCTTTCCGCAGGGAAAACAAACTGCAAAGTCATCCCCGTGCTTCCACAGGAGTGGTTTTTAATAATTCACGAACTATTAAAACAGTACCGATGATGTTTTAAGTGTAATTCCCTACAGCAAGAGTTTAAATCAACTCTGTCACACTGTATTTTAGTTGCTATGTTCTCATCTCCTTACCAAAGAAGGTCCCAGCATAGGAACAAGAATGAAGATGACCATTCAGGTACCCTCACAGAGGATGACTGAGATAGAAATTACCTTTTGTTTCAGTGATCTTTTCTCACACAACCTTTTCCATGCTACTTTGTTTCCAGTGCTGTGAACAAAGTCTCAGAGGAACTTATTATAAATCTTCTGGATGTAATGAAGGCTTACGTAATTGGAACCTGTAAAATCCTTAGGGTCCCCACAATGCTGAATTAGTGTGGACGTTTTTAATCCCCACGGTCTGTAATCACCTCTGAAAACCCAATCTTCTGTATTTGTAAAGAGATTCACTTGGTTGCTTTGATGTTAAAACACAATGAGCCACAAACAGGTTACTTGGGTCATGTTACAGATGGCACTGAAATCCTTTTCTGAGATGGGAGTCGTCATCCAATTGCATAAAATTTCATAAGGAGAAGGTGTAGTTATTTCTCAGAGTGCTTGAGTAAGAACACATTTGGTAAAAGTCTGAGGAACAAAAGATTTCATAGTATTACTTCCATAAAAGAATGTTTGCAAATAGGTATTAACTATCAAAATTGCTGTACACTTGCACTCCATTACTCAGTGCTCTGAAGATGTGAAAATAATCTGTACAAATAGCACAGTATTTGCAAATAAGAAACCTTTATTCTTTTCATTGGTTTGAAAGTGTGACATTAATTTTGGCTTTCAAAATCAAAACGGCAAAGGCTTGTTAAAATAAAAAATACTCAATAGAGAGCACACCCTAGAGGTATTTCCTGGCTGTTGTCTTGAAGGGATCTTGGCAAAGATGAATACCATCCTGTTCCCATCAAGTATGTCCTTTACAGAGAGGACAAACAGGCTTTAACTATAAAACTCCTTTGAACAGCATTTTTATTAAGTTATTCGAGATAGAAGCCTGGATAGTTTCTCAGATTTGAGTCATGCTGTGATCAGTGAAACACCCAGGAGTACCAGCACAGCAGAACTAGCCCACCACCTAGCAAGAGCCCATAGGACAGAAATGTGGCAATCCCTTTCTTCCAGTCCCCTGGGATGTTAGTTCACACCTGTCCCTGGCATGGCATCACCACTCTCCCAGACAGAGAGAAATCTTGAGGGGTTACCAGCCTGTGTGAGTTCAGCAGTCTGCAGGTGCAGAGTTGTGTGTGGCTGTGGTTCTGGCAGTGCCCCCAGAGCCTCTCTTTACTCCTCAGACACACACCCAGCTGCTCTGAAGTCTGAGCTGGCAGCTCCCCTGTGCAGGACTTGTGCCATCTGGGTGAGCACCAGCACAGCCCCAGCCCCTTGGCCCTCACCTGGTGCTGCAGCAGGGCCAGTGCTGGACCAGGGCAGGGCAGAGGCTCCTCCTGCACAATCCACCCTCACACACAGGACAGAGAGCAGCTTCAAAGTGTATGCAACATTTTATTGAAAAAATACGAATGTTCTGTACATAAAGTACAACTTAATGGGCTTGATAAAATCTCCAGAGACTTATTGGTTAATATAGGTCTTCTTTTCTTCTTTTCCCTCTAAGGGCATAAAGCATAAATGAAGCAGCAGGTCCCCTGTACTTGTGCAAGTGCAATCCCATCACTGTGCGTGCAGCATAGCACCTGGCTCTACACGGGACTCCAACATGCTCAATGTACTTTTGATGGATGGTCTGCAAGAAATTTAAAGCATGGAAGAACTGCCACAGGACTGGTCCTTCAATCCACTGGTGATTCAGAATTTATTGTGAGATCTCTGTTCTCCTAAACAGTCTGCATCTGCATATCCAATATTTCTGACAAATAAATACAAAAATAAATAGGGATCTGGCCTCACACAACCTGAAGTCTCAGAAGCAACAAAACTTATAGCAAGCTACATACATAATTTCAACTATATCAACATAATTTATTTAAATCTCTATCAATAAATGTATTAAAAGTATAAATTCTTACCCAATACTGAGAGTTTAGTTCTGGAAATAAACCCAGAAAAGGAAAGCTTTTTCAGTCCTCTCTTACAATTTAGTGTGCTCTTAGAAAATGCTTTATAGCTGAACTTCAGCAGAAACTAGCTGCTATATAATGCACTTCTATCCCCCAAACCTAATATAAAAAGCTTTTTAAATCTTTTTACAGTAACTGGCTTTCATGTCCTAACTTTACATACAGTTACTAAAAATACTGCACGTAGCAGTGCTGACTAAAAATAGGTTTAGTGTTAAAACTACATGCACAAATGCTGGGGTACCAAAGCAGAAACTGAATAATGTGGCAGCTTCACAATTTATGTTGCTAACTGGATGGTGTAACAAATACTGCAATCCTGAAAGATATGTATGTTGCAAATGGAAAAACAATGAACAGGACTGGATGAGGAGAAAGTGAGGCAAAAAACCTTTTTTTTTCTTCTCCATTTAAAACTGGAATGTCCGTAATGGCCAAGAAGGTGAATGTAGACCAGGGTTAGAAGCTTCTAAATCAGGAGTAAATGGTGATGACCTCTCGGCCCCCGCCTCTAACAAGTAGTACCCTCTCCAGACCTTCAGTCAAGACTTCCAGAAACTCCATGTCTGTTGCAGTAAAGTCAAGGACAAAAAGATCAAAACCAAAATACACAGGGATTAGACCAGGGCCAGCTCACAGCCCTCAGCTCTGTTCTTGCTCAGTGCAAGCACCCCTCTAAGTACCAACATACTGTGAGTTTGTGGAACTTTTTCCTTTAAGCAATTACTGCCTTACAGCCACAAGCCAGTACCCTCCACCCAGGGGACACTGTCACATACTACAGCTCAACTGCATGGGTGGCCAAATGAATTCAAGAGAACAGATTAAAGAAAAACCTTCTGTGTGGCCCAGGCCTTGCCTGAAAGGATACAGTTTTCATCTCCATCAGTGTTCTTTGGAGGACCAGGCATGTTGAGGAGCACTAGTCTGGCATCGTGGGATCTATTTACAATGACTTCATTTAGCTTCACTGCTGTGTGCATCCTTCGGACATTAGACTGGTTCCTGTAGAAGAAGCACATTCAGACTTACTGTTAGAAGCATGCCCTGAACACTGAATTATTAAAAAGGTCCTTTAAAAGCATACTCAAATCTCCTAAATACCCTGCTAAATGTCAACTCAACACAGTGATTTTCTTCAAACTTTATGATGAAGATACAAAAAACATTTCTCAGATTTACACAGGTACAGCTAGTCCGCTGGTTTTAAGATCTCTGGAGTCAAGTCTCCAGTTTAGAAAGTCACACTGCTCTTCAAAAAGCATACTTGATAAAGATGACTTAGTGTTGCATAAGAAATTAAAACAGTTGCACGAGGGGATGTGCTCTTCAGCCAGGCACAGTGGTGACTGGGACCCCTCAACCCTCTGGAGTTGGCATCTGCAGAGAAAGGCTGGGCTGCTACAGAGTGCAGTCACATAATGGGGAAATGCAGGATGGCAGCTGGAGCAGGCTGGATGGAAGGGGCTTGTCTGGAAGGTTACAGGGATGTTAAGCTCTCCTTCAGGACACTAATCAACCTCTCTGCCTGGAGAAACACTGGATAAAAACTTTTACCCAGATGTCTTTAAAATCTCAATCACACTTTCAAACTTGAGTAGCCACAGTTCAAAAGTTAGGGGAGAAAAGGGAAATAGGTGAAGCATAATCTCATATGCCTCCACTCCATAGGAATCCAGGCAAAGAGAGGTAAAAGCAATAATTATTTCGAATATATTAATACAAAATAACATCAATTCATGCAGAACAAAACTCAAAAGCAACCTTTGGGAATTTCAAGCCAGGGAATGTTTCCTTCTTTCAGGAAATCAACCATTACTTTGGTAACAAAAAAAGGAAATACAATACAGAAATAAACTTACAAAAGAAGAAGAATATATTTATACTTTTGAGGATTTTCCACTTGAGTTTTTGTCCTCAGTTTAATATAGTAAAAATAAGTATTAGTAAAACAAATTAAATATGAATCTGTGCTTTCATTGATTCAGCTCTGCATGATGAGTGAAACTCTTTAGTAACCTTGCTGCTCTTCTGAATATTCAGATTTGCAAAGAAATAATTTATATATACAGAAAGAAGAAGATATGGTGGGAAGAACCATGTTTATTATGCTAACAGAATAATTTACCCACTGTGCATTGCCTCTCTGTTACTTCATATTCTGATTTAATTTGGAGCAAGGACACCCTCTGTCTTCACCACATCAGCTTCAGAAAACCAGGGACAACACTGAGGCCAGATTATGTTTACAGGAAGTGAGAAAAAAAACAGCAGCAGGAACATAACAGTTGTTAGCTATGTATAGTTTTGGAAAGGGAGTTGAAAACTAAAGGTTTGGTTTTCTCTAAAGTGATTTTTAAAACTGGCATCTCCCCAGGGATTTGAAGGTGTAGGCTACAAGAAAGGGCTTGTTTAGAGCCCAGACACTGCCAGAAATAACATCCTAGCAGTGTTGTGGAATGAGAGCTTCTCTAAATGAGTAATGTTTCCTCCTGCCTGTGTCATACTCTGCTTAGGAAAACAGGTGCGGACTGGAATTGTTTTCTATCCTCAGTTCTCGTCAGGACAACTCTTGTAGTTTGTGACATCCTATTTACAATGATACTTAGCTTAAGTAGCTAATCCTGCTCCCTTTTAAAACATTGCTAAGACTGCTCAACTCTAGTGCCTTTTCTTCCATCAGTACACATAGTTTTCCTGCTTTTAGCTGAGAAAATTAAGTCTTTCCTCTCAACCATCTTAATGTACTTCTAATTTAAATAACAAACTTACAAGTTTTCCCACCCTCTGAAAGCATGGAAGAGGAAAAAGTACAGGTAGTTAACACCAAATTCAGCAGAATTTCTACAGTATGATTCAGCCTAAAACAGATTTGAATTCTGATTTACGAGGAAGAAAAATCTGGAACTTTGCCAAGTATGCAAAACTGACTGAGCTCTTCATGTGAGATGTAGGACACCAAAGAAGTCACAGGAGATTCACAGTTTTAGACAAAGCCAAAATAGACCTTTACTTCTCACTCTTCAGGGGGCACACACATGACAGTACCACAGCTGCTGTTACATGTCAGTGCTCCTGCAGCAAGTCTCAGAGGGTTTACCACACACAGATGCTATTCCAAATCATTCATCACCATCTCCACAGATTCTTCCTTTATGCATTAAACGTCCACACTACACACTAGACAGTGAAACTACCATCTTTTCTTTTAAATTCTGATTAGATCAGTGAAATGATCAGTGTGTTTTATTGAGGTATTTGAGAGACAGAAGGGAAGGTGTTACAGGATTGAACAGTTGCAATTTAGAATTTGGCTATAACAAGTGAAATATTGAGGGATGTGTGCACATTTGATTGGTTAGAGATTTCTGGGGAGGCTGTCTTTTCATAGCCAGGTCTCAATGTTTATAGCACAAGTCCAAACCAAGGATCAGCAAACAAAAGATAATAAAAGCACAGCACATGAAGAGCTTCAAGGGATGCAAGTGTAGACTTAGACAAGACTCACGGTTTAATGCTGATGAGATCTCTGAAGCTTCCCACAGCACTGCCCCGGTTCCGCTTCTCAGCATCACACTTCTCTTTTGTCCAGGTCATCTGGATATTCTCAGGAACAGGGTCTCCCTCATCTTCTTCATCTGAGTAGAGGCTCTCCAGACGTGCTACTGAATGTCTGTCCTTTACAAGCTGAGCCTGGAGAGCACATGAGTGACAAGGTGAACTCAGAGACTTCATTTTATGCTCTCTGGCGCTCTTTGAATAATTAGAGACTTTTTGTTCCATTGAATCTTTTATTTTGCTCACTTAATTTAGCCTTCGTGAGCGTTCTGATACCAGGCATCTGCCCTAGCCAAAAGTCTTACATACCAAACTGACTTTTAACAGTTTTGATGGGTGTAAGCCAAGCAGAATTTGGACTGACAGAAGCCTGTATCTATACAAGAAAAAATGTCAGTCTAGCTCACATCATGACATGGTCAGAAACAACAAACAAGACTGGCCCAAAACTGACAACTCAAAAAAAAAAAAAAAGCCTGACAAGCACATGCAGAAAAGATGGATCATCTTTCATAGCTACATGCCATAGACATCATAGTCACGTGTCCTGTAAGTCCAAACTGGAAAGACATCTTCAGTAGGAAAAGAGGATATCCTGTAAACTGAGACAAATACCGGATATTCCATATAAAGAAAAAAAAAAACAAGAACTACATGCAATTTTGGGAAACGAAAATAGCTACACTAAAAGTATTTCCTTACATCTTTAGAGCACAGGAGTTAAATTTAAGCAGCAGCTACATAACACACTACTATGAAGGCATTTTATGTCATCCCCCTCAGCAGCCCATTGAAAACAACCACAAATGACATACCTCCCTTTCCCTCTCAGTTTTTGTCAGCCTCATTTGCCTCAGCATTTGAGATCTCTGCTCCATCATAAGAGTTCTCTCGTAAGTATATGCTGAGATATCACTATTGTGCTGCAAAAGTAAGGACAAATATTGTGCATGAAATCAAGTCATTGCCAAACATCACAACATGCACAATAAAGTGAAAAATGGGTTCAAGTCACTTACCATTTCTACCACTTCTACCTCTGCCTCTATACGGAGTTGATAGAGGAAAGTAGCCAAATCCTTCTTCATCTGGATGCTGTTATCATCCATCTGAGCAACAGTAAAAATTCTCATTTTGCATTTTCTCCAAACCTGGTGAGGGAAGACAAACTCTCAGTTATTTGAACCAATAATACTTTGCTCTACAAAACAGGAACTTAGCAAAATATCCACTCTCATTTATCAATACAGGTTCTACAACTGGACCATGTTTCTTTAAACTGAAGAATGCAGAAACAGGTGGGGGACATTCTCTGTGTGGCTGCTTACTTTGTGCTGTTTGAGAAGAAAAGGAAGCAACATCAACATGCCTCCATCATGCACAATCCACCACACATCAATGTTGCCCTCGTTGTAACGCTCGTGGTTGCTGGGGTAGAAAGACACATTTTTGGGAACCAGCAGAGCCAGGTGAGCTGCAGTTGTGCAGCGAACAGTACCTGCCCAGGAGGGGAAGAACACAGTTACTTCCAAATTCTACAAGAGTCATTTATGGGTAGAAAAATGCTACTCACTGAGCAAGTGTCAGCAAGCCAAAAAAGTCATCACTTAAATGAAGAAAAGTATGCACAGCAAGGCTTGCACAGACAGGTCAGTCCAAGTGACAAAGGCAGGATAAAGCAGACTTGCAGGAACACAAGCCTTATTTCACACTCAAAAGAAAAGCAGCAACCTTCAAAGCTAAGTGTGAGGAGACAGCATCTGCTCTGTTCTAATTTGATTAAGTAACTGGACCACAGTAGGAGAGAGATAGAGGCAAGGAGAGTGTTATCCACTAGTGAAAGATAGGTTAGAACCAGTGATAAAAAGAGATTATCTAGGAAACAAATTACAGTTTGCCACAGAACCAGCATGTCTCAAGCCTGTAATTTTTTAACCATTCATTAGACACATGAGTTTTAGCTGCTAGATTAATCTTTGAAGATCTTTCTTAGGTCTTTTATCTGCAGGAACTAGTATTTCAAACAGAGCAGTTTTGTGAGAAAATACCTACTTCTCCATCAATACAAAAAAGACAAACTCAAAACCAATCTTACAAGGGTTCTGTTAAAACCCCCTCTGTGTAATAAACATCTCTGTTCACAATGTCTGATCGCTCCAAACCTTTAAAGCTCACCTATAAATGTCTTCCAAGACCTTGGATCTTCACTCTGTCTCCAGCCATAGGGCCATCCCAAAACCACAGTGTTGTGCTTCATGCCACCGAGTCCACAGGACTGGATCAAGTGAGCAATTCCTTCTCGAACTTTATTGGCTACAACTACTTGACAAAATCCTTTAACCTTCTCAATTTCCATCATATTCTTAATAGTCTGCAAGACAGACAAGGAAAGAATCTCAGTTTTCCATTCCAAAAAGAACTCCTAATATTTTTCTGTCATGAGATTACAATGTAAATTCCTGGCTCACATGTCCATAGGTAAAGCATATCACAATGCAAAGTTCTGCTCATCAGATTTCCTTAATAAAACAAAAAAGAAAACACTCACTTGTTTAAAACACAGTTTCTTTCCAAACATAATAATTTCTAATAGATTAAAGTAAGGATTTTTTGTTTTGTGCTATCCTCTCTTATTCATAGTAGTAGATAGTGATATCTGTGTTACTATTTTACTTCCCGTTTTCTAATCCTGTAACACTCACCTTTTTAAACCCAAGGCCAAGTGACTTCATTTGGATTTCCAGTTTCAGATTCCCATGTAACATGCTGTGTTATATTAAATTTATAAATATAAGCAACAAATCCCACACATAAGCAAGTATACCTTTTATTTGTTTAAAAACTAAACTTGATCAACACATAGCCCATTATTAGTTTTCCTTTTGTAACAATTTTCCTACAGAAAAAGCCTCTGGGTAGAAAACAAATATGCTGATACAATACAGATGTAAACAGGGCTATGATGCCATATATACACAATGAGGAAGTAAGTAATTTATTAAAAAATTTTCAAGACCATCCTTCAATGCTTTTTGCAATATATTTATTAACACACTGAAAAAGAACACATTTGCTAAGTTTAAAAGTTACTGAAATAACAGAATCACTGAATCATTTGGTTGGAAGAGACCTTTAAGATCATCAAGTCCAACCTATGCCCTAACACCTCAACTAAACCATGGCACCAAGTGACACATCCAATCTCTTCTTAAACACATCCAGGGATGGTGACTCCACCACCTCCCCAGGCAGACAATTCCAGTACTTTATCACTCTTTCAATAAAAACCTTTTTAGTTGGAATATTCAGAAAATTAAATAGCCCTCTTCCTTCCATTAAGCAGTATACAGAAACTTCTACAGTAATTATTTCCTATAAATTGAAGAGAGTTTTATGCAGTAAGGCTGTTTACAAACATGAGCATTGATCTTGCATTCCCAAAGGCACAACTGGCAGCTGAAACATGTATGCAAGTCCCTTACTGAACAGCTGTGGTACTGTTGAACTTGTTCTGTGTTTCATGGAAACCTTATTAAGATGCTTTTTTCCACGTATGATTAGGAAACAAAATTTTGCATTACCTGCTCACTCACCCCTTTCTACTTCAGGATTTAGGACACTGACCTGCTCAGCAGCCTGGGCTTCTCCGTAAGTTTCCAAGAAATTCCCTTGGATGACTGATCCTATGATAGTCAAACCTTTACCAGCTTTCAGCTGGGAGGCAAATGTTAACAGTCTAGGGTATTTCACATGCAAATCTTCATCAAGTTTCAGAAGCACCAGCAACTGAGGCCTGCAGAAAATAAAAAAGACAACATATTTTTAAACTAAAGCTTTAACAATAACACATGTAAAAAACTGCCTCTCATCACTTACATTGTGCTTGAATATTAATTCTGAAACATTCCTTCTGTATCTCACACATTCGAGGAGTTTTACTTAATATTTTGTTTCTCTTGGTTAAAAGCAGATGTGAAACTGTGGGAATTCTGCTGCTGCATTGTGCTGACAGTAATAAAACCTGCTGATATACTCAGCTTGAGAGGCTTGCACCAGTGTTTTATTTACAGACATGTTTTTCAAGGCTCTTCTAAGTACTACTGGAGCACACAGTGTTCATATTGCAGGGCTGTTCTCCCAGATCTATCTGGATACTTGTGCCAAGAAAATATCTGTATTCTGTATCCAGAAACCTGGCACAGGGCAAACACAAATATTTTCATCTAAACACAGATCCCACCTGCCTTCTGTTCCTTAAGGTACTGCTACACAATCGAGTCGCTTTCTGTCTGGCTGAACAAGTATAAAAATATTTATAAAACTCTGTCTTCAATAGATTCCTATTGCTCTTGTTCAGAGCCCAAGGGTTGTGCAATGCCCAACCAAGAGAAGGGCCCTTGCCCACTTAATCTGTTTTCAACACCAAGTAGGGATGACATGAGAATGAATAATGTTGGCCACTGTCCATTTCCTGGCCTCTACACCTCTGTACTCAGAGACCTCCAGTTTCCCCAGGTTCCACTTCTGAATTCACCAATTTGGAGCCCAGTCAAAGATCCAAAGGGCACTAAAGGTCTGCTCATACAGCAAGGCTTGGCAGTGACAGGACAGCTTACTGCAAACTCAACACTTTTTTTTAATATTCTGGGCATTTAAATTCATTCACACATCTTGTTTAGAGTCCAGTTTAATTCCTTTAGTGTAAGCAGATAACCATGACAGCCATTTCATTAGTCCAAGGTGAGTACCTCCAGTTCTTGGTGTGTGGAGGGCCCTCCTCCAGTCTGAGTAAGGCGTACCTCGCTGCGCTCAGCGACAGCCCCCGGATGCCATCACCCCACTCCTTCTCTGCACTGTGAAGAACAAACAGGTCAGCCAACACATGGCCCCACGAGCACTGAACTGCACACTTACAGTCAGGATAGAGAGATCTGAGCACCTTACAATGAGTTTAACAATGTGACACATAGCACACATCACATCCACATTTATAATTTGTACGTGAATGTCTGCGGTATCACAGATCACATAAGGAAAGTGAAAATGCCTCAGTGAAATATATATGATGAACCACCATTCTGGGCTTAATTTGTAATCAACACTACAGAGAAGGCTTCCCAAGCATACACAAACATCTGGCATTTCAACACTCTATTTAGTTATTAGGCCAAATTAAGTTACAAAGCCACACTACAGCCTGACTCCATCCAACACTGATCTCCAGCAACCCAAGCAGCAGATTCAACTTATCAAGGACTGTTCTAGACAGACCTTTGCACCAGATAAAGTTGAATATAATGGTTGATATCAGCTGTTCTGGGCCTTAAGTAATCATGTGCAGTACACAGCAGATAGATCCCAACCAGTTTTCTACTTCTTGTGATTCACGTTTCACATAACACCTATAGAAGTTTAACAGCAAAGTACTTCAGGGGTTTTTGCTTAGCAGTGACATAGTAAAATAATGAAAACAAAAATTAGCTAATAAGGAAATCCCTCCAAGTCATCTCTGGACAGTTCCTTTCCCAAATGTGAAGACTAGAGATAACTCATTAAAGAGATCCAATCTCTTTCTTACCCTTTCTTATCTCATTAATACTTACCCTTGGTATTCAATGTACTTGTAAATCATGCCTGCAATAAGCATAGCTACCAAAGCATAATACCAAGATGAAATGAACATCAGTGCCAGGCAAATACTCATGCCTAAAAATGAGAGGGCCCTAAAAAAAAAGCAAAGGCATTAATAAGTAGTGGGGCAGAAAAGCTTAAAAAACAAGTCAATCACATTCTTGCTCTTTTTTCTTAAAACTGTCTATGCTGAACTGCAGTGAAAGTAAAGCCTCCAATGGATCTCCTGAGTCCCACCAGTTTTAG
The DNA here is from genome assembly GCA_013400855.1 of Buphagus erythrorhynchus. Lineage (NCBI taxonomy): Eukaryota > Metazoa > Chordata > Aves > Passeriformes > Sturnidae > Buphagus > Buphagus erythrorhynchus. The sequence continues at coordinate 52,805 of VZTT01033805.1, read as the reverse complement.
TATCCTGTTGTTAAAATTAAACTCTTGTGCCATGACATATCTGAGTCTGGCTCTTGTGTACAACTGATACCCAGAGCAATAAAAGATGCTCCCTGTCCTCCAGAAGGCTCTCAAGTGCAGATTGCAGAGGTGCCAGCCTCAGAGAGGTGCCAGCCCTTCACTCACCAGTGGTAGTATTTAAAGCGGGGCCGCCAGTTCGGGGTTCTCAGAAGTGTCTGGACTGCACATGCAAGATTAACAAAGAGGTAACACATCAAGAAAAACCTGCAAAACAAAAGTGCAAAATCTTTTAGAGTGCACATTTATAGATCCTGGCATATATTATAATTACATGACTGATTTCAAGTCAAACTCCCACTGCCCTATCACATGCCCTGTCCCCATACCCCTCTGATTTTTATTAGCCTGAAAGTATAAAGTAGCTAGAGCAATTTTTTAAATGGATCAAGTTAGATCTGTTCCCAACATAATGCTGTCTTTGTTCTGTGAGAAAAATGTTTTTCCAAGCGAAATAAAGATATAATAAAAACTTGCTAATTCACAGAATACTCCAGAGCAGAAACAAACAGATTTATATGTAGAGCCTGAAGTCAGAGGATTCATAGAAATTACAGCAGTGGAACTCAGGCTCTGGGAATTTGATTTACTGCTTTAAGATATAGTTCTGAAAGACAAACTAGCAAAACTCAAACAGTATTTCTATTCCCCCTCCAAGATAGCAACCAGGCTTTTCTTACATTGAGAGGATTGGAGCCACCATGTCAAGTGAAGCAATAAGGATTCCTAGCTCAGCAATTAATGCTGTTAACAGAAGAGCCCATGTTGGTTCACCATTCGCTTTTCCATGACCAAAGATCTGAAGAAACAGAAACATTAAGCGTATCTTCCAGATAATTCATAAGGTTGTAATGGGAAAAAAGCAAATTACATTTTTTAAAATCAACAGTAATTCTCCTACATACTTCCTCCTCTAGAGCAAGAAGTCAAATTATTCTAATGGCTTGCCATGCTTCACAGAACTGAATGTTTGACTTCTTGATAAAATTACCCCATAAGTCTAGTTAAAAATCCTCAGAAGTATTCTTTTCTTTCTATAAAAGAAAAAAAACCCAAAATAAAAAAATATTGCCCCTCACTTCAGCACTAGCCAAACTGGAGAGAATAAATCTCATTTTAAGAGCATGAAGTCAGTGAGGCAGAGTGAGCAGAAAGCCTTTGAAGGTGTACAAACCCAGAGGAAAGGGATGATGTTGTCCTTGGCTATGGCCTGCAGCAGCCTGGGGGCCCCAGTGAGGCTCTGCAAACCGGCCCCACAGGTGGAGAAGAAGGACCCGATGACGATGACCCAGGGCGAGGGCCAGGACAGGGTCCCCACCACCAAGTTCTTGTTCACTGCATCACCAAACCTGCAGGCAGGAACACACCCAGGCATTTGTATTCCAAGGACTGCTTTGAGACTCATGTTTGGGGTCTTTGTGTCAGTTTTAACTTGTCATTCAAATTCTATTATCAATAATACCATAATTTTAATATGCTATATACTATATTATTAATAATACTGTATTATTTTCTTAACTAGAAAACAAAGTAGCAAACAATCTGAGTTACTTCTGATATACAGATTGGAAGTGTCTACAGTTTGATTTCAACATTTCATTTTACATATTTTAAAGTTCTTGTATGATTATCACAATACTATTTTTTACTATCACCAAAAAAATGCAAGAACTAAGACACAGGATGGAAAATCTGAGGCTGCCATGCCAGAAAACAACAAATGGAATACAAGAAGATTCCAAAAACAGTGTTTACAATTTACATACCAATGTGGTTTAAAAGGCATCCAGAAGTAAAAAAAAAAAAAAAAAAAAAAAAAAAAAAAAAAAAAAAAAAAAAAANAAACAAAAAAAAACAAGAAAAAAATATTAAAAATTTAAAAAACAAGGAGAGGAGTGGGGCATGCAGACAAACAAACAAGCAAGAACACACCTACACTGCAAAATAAAGAAAAACAAAGGAGAGCATTAAAGCAGCAACACTTACTTATCTCTCAGGACAACACCTTCTATGCAGGCTCCAAATAATAACACACAGCTGAAGTCTGGAGGACAGAGTGTGCTAAGGAAGTAGAATTTATTTAGACATGGCAGATGAATGTATTGTGGAAAGGACAGTATGTGCCTCCATCCCATGGCACTTGCACTCCAGCTTCTCCACAAGTACAGGGTGAAGCTGGCATGGAAATTAATGTGCTCACATACACCTCCTAATGTTACAGAGAAAGGTTCTTCTAAGTTCCAGTTTTTAAAAAGGACAGGTTTAAATGTTATGATAAAGGAGGAAAAAAAAATCAAATGAAGCATTTTTATACTAAAACATCAATTTAATCTTCTGCTAGTACCAAAGCTGACATTAAAATCTTTCTTTTCTCTCGCCTTCTCCTGTGTCTGAAGACAATTTGAACATACAGAAAAACATTACCTTGCACATTCTTTTTTTTGTATCTCTGCTGGCATTCACATCATCAAAAAGTCTTTTACTATCAGGTTTGTTATTAACTGTACTGCTTCTGCACTGGGGACTAAAAAATACCTCAGGCTTTTTGGACCTAGCATTCCAGTGAAGTTTTTGCTCTTGTGAATTAAGTTCATACACATGGTTAAATCTTGAATTCTACCCCTGAAATGCAACTATAAGTCACAAACTGCAATAAAAGGAGAAACATTGCTCCTGAAGGTGACAGTGTCAGCCTCCCCAGGGTGGCACATGGCCATGGACACATCCAGTTACCCACTGGGTGAGGCCTGAGCTGCAGCAGAGCTGGGGGTTCAGGCTCTGACCTGTTTTAATATTCAGTATGTCCATAGGAAATGCTGCTTCTTGGTACAGGGTCAGTTCCCAAAGTGACAGCAGGGAAAGGCTGCACTCTAAGGAGTTGGGACAAGCAAGCTGGATCCTGATTCACAGCTTGGCAAGTTTTGGCAAAAAACAGGAATGAAACAGCAGAATTTCCAGGAGAGTCACCATCTCAGCCAGCTGCCCTCTGGGTGAGACTGATTCAGATACCTCTTTTGAATTTTTTTTTTTTTATTTTCTATGTTGATAAATTGTCCTTTAGAACACCAAGAGCTAGATAAAGCTGAAACATCTTGGCTCATCTCTTCTTTAGCAGGAGAGCAGAGATGAAGACAGTCTTTCATAAGAAAAGCTCCTGTTGTCCTAAGCCCTGAAGAGCTGAAAAAACACTTGGCAACATTTAGTCTAATTTCTGACTCCAGTTTATCTTGTTCTCAAATGTTCAAGAAAACCTATACTCCTTAAAGTCACTCCAAAGAAAAGGCTTTTTTTTTAAAAAGGGAACTGAAATTTATGAACTCTCCCATTACAGCCTCCCCTCATCTTAATGTTTCACTGCAACCTAAAAATAAATCTCCAAGTACGCCACCAGCTTGAAAAGCTATAGATCACTGTGTAGCAAAGAACAGCAATGGGAATGCAAAAGATAAAAACCTACCACAAAAAGGGAGATGGAAAGTAATGGGATAATTACAATTCTTTCAACTCAAAGATTAATGTTCTGTTGTTGTTTTTTGTTCTTTTTTTTTCCACTGGTCAATCATACTTGCATTGACAATTTGAGCTGAAAGCAGTTCCAGAAATCAGATACAATGTACCAGCACCGCAGTACTTTTAAAAGGATACAGACTAGAGACGTGGTGACAATGGCAAGAATTGTTCCAACAGGGATGGATTTCTGTGCATCTTTGAGGTCTCCTGATCTGTTTGAACCAGCCATGATACCTGAAAGGACATTTAGGTAAGACCACAGTGCAGGAGGAAGCTCAGAGCCCCAGGGACCCCCCTCATGCCAGCATTCTCACCAGTGACTGAAGGGAAGAAGATGCCAACCAGCACCATGAATGATGTGGTGATGTCTGAAAGCACGTACAGGTGCAGGTTGTTCTTCTGGCCTGCTACATCCACAGAGGGCTGATGTGCTCTCTCCAGTATCTCTCCTTTCTCCAAATAATTGCTCCATAAGTTGTCTTCAAGGTTATTACCACACCACAGAAAAGAAAAGCATGTTTCAGTTCAAACCTGTTCTCACTGTAATGGGTTTACAACTGAGGATTACAAAAGCAATTCAGTGATCAATGCAGGAAAACCTCAAATATGTATCAATAGTCTATAGAAGTCTAAGCAACTTAAACTTTATTATTACTAATGTAACATTTTTTTAACCTCACACCTATTTCAACCCAAGGAAATACACTGAATATTTTTACAAGCCACCATACCACACAGTAGCTCAGAGAATGCAAAGCAGCAATATTGACCAGTTTTCTAGACAGAAATGGGTTTGTTCTTCAGTCAGTGGAAGAATTATAGAATTAAATGTCTGGTATTTGAAATTTCACTAACAAATGCTGAGTCCTCTTGTAATCTTAGAAACTAGACTGCTGGTTTCTGTGAAAATGGGAACCTCCAACACTCAGGAAGCAGCTGCTCTCTGGTGCTCATTTCAATAATGAACACTTTTCAATTATACTTTATTCAGGAGTGGGCAAAGAAGGAGACACACTATTTCTATACAAGTCCTCTTATCATTCAGGGCATAATCTTAACCTGCCTAAAGTAGAGAGCTGCCACTACAGAGTTTTGAAGATTTTTAATAACTTATTCATGCTAGTATAACTTAAAATTACAGCTGACTTCATGCTGAAATTATGAGACGAACAAGGGAAATTTAAATCAATTTTATAGGAGACAAGTACTGTATCAAGACAAAAGTTTTATCTCCTCTTTTTAAAGGTTATAAGACCGGACTTTATTGAAGATAATTTTCTTCACTGTAATTACATTTCCTCATTCCTTTTTTCTTAACCAGCAGGGAAGAGTTTGACCCATTTCAGCTGCTCAGCATGCCTCCTCTTTAAGGGAAAAAAAAATGTTCTACCATACCTATTAAAATGCCACTAGCAGCTCCTGGGATTCCTGCTATCTCCGAGACATTGTTCATTAGGAAATATTCATCACAGTGCTCGGTGGTTAAGTTTGTGCTGTGGCAGAAGAGCTCCCAAAGCTTAGAGGCCACAGTTATGTTATCCTTAACTACAGTTTTGGCACAAACATCAAACTGATCTCTTGACAGAGTCCTGTTGCCCAGCATGCAGATCCTGGAAGGGAAACATGAACAGCAGAGTTATTGGATGTTACTGGGAAAATGAAATCCACGCTTGCCCATATTTATTCTTTTATGCTGTGTGGAAACTTCAAGGGGTTCTACTATGTTACATCATTTCTCACCTTCAAAAGGATGGCTGTAGCATGACAAAGACTGCATTTGTTCCCTTCAAGGGCTAGAAGTACAATGCTACTCTTTTGATTTATGGAATTTGACTGATTTATCTTAAACAATAAAAGGGAATAATTAGGACAATTTTTGGGTTTTTTGTTGTTTGGGGTCAGTTTCTTTTTGTTTATTCAACAGAACTACTGGAGTGTAAGAAATGTGAAGAGAACTAGAATTCAAATTACTAGATATTTAGAATACTTAAAAGATATTTGGAATCTCTCAATCCAGTTTCTATATTGCAACACCTGAATTGCAATATAGATATTTTAGATGTAGAATTAGGAACACATATTAAAATCACAATAAACAAAGGTTCTTCTCATCAGCAGATACTGTGATTAATTGCTGAAATCCTCCATTGCCTGTTGTGTTCCATCTAACCACAAACATCATTTATTTCAACACTGAAAAATTTTTAACCCACTTGTCCAAAGACAATTCCAAAAGACAGTGATGTAATGCAACAGCTTCCTGCTACTAAAAGTTCATTCAACTTCTTTTCCCACTGTCAGAAAACACCCACAGGAAAATAAAGTTTCTTCTAATTTAATTTCAATTAATTTTAATTCCATTTTAATTGCTTCACAGGTCTTTTTTATCACTGAAGACAGGAAAATGGAAAACACAGGGCTGTTTTTGCACAGTTTGCAAGCCTGTGAACTGTAACTTCCAAGAAGCCTTCCCCTACAAAATTAAAAATAAATACACCATCTTGTTACTTCAGAAAAAAAACAGGAATACAGTCCAAGAAGAAAGATAGGGAAAACATTCACAAACAATCGAAGAGATAATGAGGGGGATGTAGAGACATTGTTTTACTTTTACTGCTGTAAACCTTCACTGTTGTAAAACACTATAATCATTGGGCCTTAAATATCCCAAGGGAACACTTGAGGGCTGCAAGTACTTAGTTATGGTCAAAGTATTTCAAGAGGTGAATAATTATGCAGATCCAACTCCTTTATTTCCATTCCATTCATCTCCTGTCAGCAGTATCAGAAAACATAGTTTGCATTTCTGGTAAAACACATCCATCCACATTTCTGCTGCTCCAGCTCCCAGTTAAGAAGCTGATTCCATGTTTAGCTGCCAACATGCCAAGGATGTTGGGTCCAGGGCAGGCTCCTCACAGAGCAGGGAAAGTTCTTCTGGAGCCTCACAGAGCCCCACATCACACTCCCAAGAGCTGCACAGTTTCTCAGCAAGGAGTTGGCCACACCATGAATTTCCAACCATGAAGGCAGTGTGTGGTGTCTGACTGGCCTCGGGAAAAGGGACCTGCCAAACTGCTCCCTAAGAACTGCACAAATAACCCAGAAACACCATCACTCAAATCCCAGCAGCTGCAGGCCAAGAGACTGGATTGGCTTTGCAAGAAGCAGAGCTGTGCCAGCCTCCATCAGCCTCACCACGAACCAAAACAGCTTAAAAAATGTAATAATATGTTCATTTTAGCCTAAGAAAGTTCAGTTCCATGAGCTCTGCACACTGTCATTATACACAGCTAAAAATATTGGAAGTAATTCACAAAAAAGTGTAGCCTCAACAATGTGTCAGGCACAAGCCTTAAGTAACCTACATTAAAGTTCAACTTCCAGACCCACAGGCAAAGCCACAACCCCCATGCAAAAACATTACTCACGGAAATTCAGGTGGATCAAAGATGGACTTGATAGCTCCAGCATAAATGGACAGGATGGATATTACTACACAGGCCAAGAAGAGGGAAGCAAATTTGTTCACATACTTCACACCTACGAACACCACCACTGCCATCAGGATGAGGAACACAGTGCCATACACCCTCATGTTGTTCAGCATGGCACTGGATGCATCATGGGCACCAGATGGATGGAAAATTGCTGCTTGTGGCACAATGTATGTCTGAAACAAGAGAAAGCCAAAGGGAGCTGACGAACCAAAACAGCTTAGCTCTTCTGGGACCGTGTGCCTGTACTAGAAATGTAAATCACTCTGCATTCTGCAGCATGCTCTTCACTGGGAATCTTTTACAGGAGAAGTTAAGAGATAACAGCCCTTTCTATGTCAGCAGTACAACTGAGCCAACTTTATCAAAGATGAGCATGAGTCTTGGATTAAGTCACACTTTCATCTGTGCTGTCAGAAGAGCTCCCAGGCTGCATACTCAGAGTGTGCAGCTTCCAAAGGGAAGCACTAGAGGTAAAGAATTGGACACCAAGGAACTGGAGACCTTCCTGTGAATGTGTATGCAAATATGGGACAAGAATACCGGGGCACTTTCTTTATGTTATTTGTCTTTAAAGCAGGATTACTCTGGTACTACTCACCAATAAAATCTCAATGGCACCAAGGATATACATGGCTCCTGCAAACGTTGTTCCCAAATAAAAACACAGCCCTACAGCTCCACCAAACTCTGGGCCCAATGACCTAGATATCATGAAATAGGAGCCACCAGCTGTGAAACAAGAAAAGTGAGAGTAAAATTATGATTTAATGCTATAAATGTTTAAATATTCACAGAAGAATACAACAGAATTATATACAGTATATCTGCTATTTTGAGGTTCAACTGAAGTATCTTTTTTGCTAGCACACAGGTAAAAACTAAATAAATTGATTGATGACTGATAACAAGAAGAAACACTAGATATGAATTCAGACTTTCTATTCTGGATTAAGCAAATTTCTCTAGAATAAAACCATGTTAACAGCTTATAGCAACTTAGGTTTTAGAGTTTTTTTACCTCTTTAACACAACTGAGACATTTGCTGACTACACTTACCTGGAACAACACCGTTTGTGGCAATTGCACTCATTGATATGGTTGTCAACATAGTCTGGGGAAAACAGGGAAAAGGAAGGAATTGTGTCAACAACATTATTTTAAAACATAACTTACTTCTTGATAAAATAAAGCTGCCACTGCATATAAGATACAGCATTTCTATTTATTCTGCCTGTCATTATCTAAAAGAAAACAAGAGCAGCAGGGATTTGATCACTGAGCTGTTGAGACTTCTGTTTGAGAGATGGCCCCTGCTTTATCAGGTCAAACAGGGGGTGTCTGCAGACAAGGCAAGATAACAGAACACAGGTGTTCCTCCACCTGCATCAGAGAATCTGTGATTCCAACCAAGGCTGGTCCAGCAAAGCAGGCAGCCCTCACCTGGGGCACGCATGGAAAACAGAATTTGCTGAACCAACACTATTTATAAGACTGTATTTACACTACAGTTTGCCAGTTTAGAAGTAACAGTAAATTTTTTTCTTAAAATCCTGCAGCTACGAATATGGCAAAGCTGCTTGGCTTAAATCTGACTTTTCTTTACACAAGCATCTACAATGCTGCCTCCCCAAGTTTCTCAGTAGTTTCACAGAGGTTATGTGCATTATTGTACCTAAGTACTTACACAACAGCAGCAAAGCAATACAATCAGGAAGGACTGAAGAACTCCAGCCATCCCCACCATCCAAGTCAGCCGAAGGAAGAGAATAACCCCGAAGATATTCTGCATGCATGGCAAATACACCCCCATCAGGGTGCCCATGCTGGGTGACTGGGAAAAAAAAGAGTTGGCATTCATTAGCTGAAATTATTCAAAACAGAGATAACCAAAAAGGCCTTGAAGTTCAGTTTTTTAAAGGGTAGAAACCTAAGGTAGACACATTCAAATACTGTTGTGCTGGTCTTCCACAAAACACAACATAAACTCCAAAATCATGAATTTCTGAAGAAAATGCTGACCCTGTCACATACTGAAGTAATTATCTTCAGTATTTAACATTGACTAGTAACAACAGGAGATGTATTTATTTGGTTTTTTGTAGATCCATAGAACTTTTAGTATGAAACGTGTCAAGTGCTGCAGACCCCAAGTAAGACAGATCCTTACCCTACTGCCCAGAGTTCACAAACTAGTTTCAAGGAAAATGTACTTTTGTCATGTTACCACTAGAAAAGAGTTGGAAGCAATCTGGAGACATCAATAATGTATTTTCTTCCATTTACATATTCCATATATATAAAACTAATGATTCTACCTTTTCTTAAGTTCAATGTCAGCATCAGACTCTGAATTGCTTTTGACAGTGACTGAGAAAACACAAGACAGCCACTGCACATGACTGGCCTTCAACACAGCATCCTGCAGAATAATCATCCAAAACACTGGCATCAAAGTGCCATTGGTAAGGGCTTTATTCCAAGGAATATAAAAATGTTTGTTGCATTGGTACACCTGGCACCAGCAGCATTTCAGAGTCCCAAATCTCTGTGGTTTCCTGCCAAGACATTTCAGAGCTTCTGCTTTTTAAGGTTTCCTTTTGCATTTAAAATTATACTGAATTCTAAAACACAGGGGGAATAGAGTGAAAGGCTCATCCCTTTTCATATTCCCTTCTATAAATAAACATGAATTCCAAAACACATTAGATAGACAGCATTTAAAGAAGCCCTTGAACAATCATTCAAATGAGAAGGATATTAAAGGGAGATGACAAAACTTGTTCAAATTTGACTCCACACAACATTAACTAGATGCAAAAATAAATAGCACCTTTATAGACAAATGAAGTCATGAACTCAAAGCAACAGTATGTAAGACAAGCAATAAAATGTGTGCCAAAAACTTTACATAAGGTAATTCAAGAGTATATTTCACTACAAAAAGCAAAACCCTTAAAGAATCACATGTTTATAAGATCACCAGGTCAAAAGCAACCAAGGAATTTAGTGCTTCAACTTGCAATTACATGTTACAATGCAGAATTTCCTCATCTGCACTAGAAACCTGCCCTGCCAGACATGAAACAAAACTGTGCCCAGGAACATGATCTGAACCACTCCTCATCAGAAGTGCCAGGAGTTGCTGACTGAATTTTTTTTAAGTCAGCTGGTGTTACTAAAGCTGAAACAGATCAACCAGACTTTTCTCATGCACACTGCAGCTCAGGTGAACCTCCTGAAGGAAAGTGGGCAACAGAATCATGTGCTGAGGGTTTGCAGTGGAGTCACCCTATGAGACCTGCAAGCATGGGGCCAGAGCTGCTCCTCAGCTGTTCCACTGCCACAGTACCAAAAAAAATTAATTCCCTAAACCATCACCTGCCATTTTATAAAAATTACCATCCTAAATATATAACTTGATCAGCTTTGCCAGGATTATGTATGAGGACAAAATGAATTGTGGTCTGATAGTAACAGAAACAACACTTGTTACCTAAGTGTCCTGATCAGGGCAATGTAAGGATTTTTTACTGAGTTATTTCAGTGCTATAATTGAGGAGGATCTTCATGGAGTATTATTTATAGTGTACTTGTTTCCTCAAGGAAGGGAAGGTGTAGATACTTTTGACTCCAACACTTTCATCTGATTCACAGTGTGTCTTTAACACCATAAACATAAACTCAGAAAGGACTAAAAAATGTTGCCAGGCACTGGGCAGATACTGCCCAGCACAGGGACTTCCCATTGTCACATTAATGCACACTTTGCCTCTCAAGGACACATTCCATGTAATTTTATCATCATCTATCTGACCATTCATCCATCAGTCCCTCCCTCACAACATCTCTGAACCCATCAAGTGAATTTGTCAGAAATGTGGGTATCTCAGGATAAAGGAGTTAAAGAGTTTGTCAAAACTGGCATCTGGGAGAAGGAAAGAAGCCCATCCTGTTGCTCATACACTAGAGAAGCAAATGGACCATGGTTATTGTGTTTTCTCCTGACAGTCCTTCACACACTATGAAAGCAGGCGAGATTTCACACCCTTTACATACCTCCCAACACCTGCCTCCTTTGCATAAGAATCCACTTCAGCTCAGCTCTTTCCTATCTTCTGCCCTATGTGGTCCCTGCAGCTTTGCTCCACTGTTCCATTATCTTCTCCCCCTCCCTCCTAAGTGGCCTCTTAAGTTCAAGTTCGACCACAGAGGAAGAGAAATTGTGCATTAGCTGTACACTTGTGAGACCACTGCAGAGCAGAGCAGCCTAGGAAATGCCCAAGTGTCTGCCCAAGCAAGTATTACTAAGTGTATCTCAGGCATAAGAGCTTAGTCTGGATTATTTTACCCTGT
>VZTT01033805.1:0-12779 GCA_013400855.1 Buphagus erythrorhynchus | reverse complement strand
CCGCCCGCCGCCCTCCCTTGCGGGCGCTGCCGGGCTGCCTCGGGGAGGAAATTTCCCCTCCGCCCTGGCCCGGGCTCCGTCCCCCGCCGCCGCCATTTGCTAGGCAGGAGCGATGCGTGGGGATGGCGGGGCGAGCCCCGGGGATGGGGCCGGGTGGTCCCGAAACGCCCGGAGGGACGGGGTGGTGCGGGCAAGCATCAGCAAGTGAGCCGCGGGCAGGGGAGCGGAGAGCCCCGCCGGGCCAGGCAGTGACAGTACTGGTTAGGGATAGCACGGGGATAGCACGGCTCCCAGCACGGCGTGGGGCTGGCGGGACGGGCGGAAGGCGCAGCGGCTCCCCGAGAGCCGGGTGCCGGTGCTGGGCCGGGTGCCGGTGCTGGGCCGGGTGCCGGTACTGGGCCGGGTGCGGCTGTCCCCGCTCCCTGTGCCTGCCGTGGTTTCCCTTGTGCTCGCTCTCGGCTCCGGCGGCACGAAACCCTGGGCAGGGACGGGGCAAGCGGGGCGAGCCCACGGGAACGGGAACATGGCAGCGCTGGAGGCTGCGGGAGCGCGGAGCTGCCTGCGGAGATTGGCATGCGGGCCGGGGCCGGGGTGCTGGTTGCTGTACGCAAAGCAGCCGGTTGCTAAGGCAGCAGACGGATGCGCCGCTCAGCCGGGGGCTGCGGGGCCGGGGGACACCATTGTTCGGTCCCACTCTGTAGGCAGAGCCGTGACCTCCCCTCCGTAAAGCTCGGGACATGCCGCCCAAGCTCTTCCCCCCACAGTGAGCAAAATGAGATTTTGCCTTCGCATTTGTAGGAGCTGGCGCCAGCGGTGGGTATCTTGGCCTTCATTTCGCATGTGGTAGCCTTCACATGGAGTTTAAACGTGATTCAGTAGTTGATAATGCCATTTATTGTCTGCATTTGAAAGCTGGCCTTGACGGTAGAAGGATCTCTTTTTAATGTCTTGTGTAAGCATAAGAAAACTCTAGAAAACAGTTTGTGTGCTTTACTATGGACTGTCATTCAAACTAGTTCTATAGATTTCTGTAGACTAAAATATTCCCTAATAAAGAAATGCGTGTACAGTGACAAGACATTCCAGCACAAATGAAAGATTTATCTTCAGATCACACAGGAGTCTACAGGAGGATACAAAGCTTAGAGCAGAGGAAGAGGCCAAGGCTGGACCTTCCCTGTGCTCACAACCACCTTACCCCCAGCTTTCTGAATATGTCCTGCCTTTTTGACAAAGCATCCCCCAAGTCACTGAGAGGAAGAAAAATTTGTAATGAGCAGGAGAGAGACAAACATGAGGGAGAATGCTTTGTTCATGAGGACTAGTAAGTCTACTTTTAATTAGTTGGGGTTTGAAATAAACATGAAGGATCCATGCTGTGGAGTGACTGCTGCCAAGGGGGTGCAGGTCTCTCAGTTCACTTAACACAAGGTTGCTGGTGGACCACCTCTGGGGCAAGTCAGAGCAATTACACCTCTTTGGTATTGATCAGACAGGTGGAAAGATTCTAAGACTCCTATGCTTTCATATAACATACATTTTACTTCTGATGCTTTGCTCTGTTGGGGAAACAGCAAAGATCTTCCTGTGGCCATGTGTATATCTGTAAACAACCTTGTCAGTTTTGGAGAAGATTGAAAGAAAAGAACAGAATTTCCTCTGTTGAAAACTCCTAGTTTCTTGAAGACTTAGGGTGAGAGTTGTTATTTTTTCCAGTAACCCTACAATAAGCATGTTTGTAAATGTGGTCCCCCGAGATCTGTAAAGTTTTACTTACGATTTCTCTGGGCAAGCAATAATTTTATCCCCCAGAGGAAAGTAGAACAGTGGGCCAAAAAGTAGCACTTTCTGTTTTACCCTCTGTGGTTGAATTATGTTTCATTAGTGTTTAGGAAAGGTTTGACCCAACAAGATAAGGCCCACCAAGAAAACAGGAAAATTAATTGACAGGGGAAAAATAATTTTATATAGAAAAGGGGCAAGATGCTCATTTACCCTTAAGCATGTTTGTTCATGTTCAGTCTCCTTTCCTCTTTTCAACCTTATAAAGCTTTTGAGTGAAAATGTCTGGTCTAAATAAGCTGGCCTAGAAAAAGGAGACAGGGACTGTAAGAAATAAGTCTCCAAAGTTAATGTTTTTGGAGTCATGCCGATTCAGAAAGAAGTATTAAACTGGGTGCTACCTTCTCACACTTTAGAAAGCAGATGTGGCAAGGAGATACCAATCTTTAGGCACCGAAACTGCATCTATGCCATCACCAAATATTTTAGTATCATAGAATCAGTGGTACTGATACTGTAACCCATGAGCAGAAAAAGTTTAAAAAAAAATTTAGGCTCATGCACATATACCAGCAACTCCCTTCTGGGGAATGGTAACTATATCCAAATGTCTTAGGAGAGAATTGAGCCCTAGGAAACCATTCAAGTCTATTGAAGCAAAAACATTTCTTTTGTCTAAGGACAAGGGTTCTTTACTGACTTGCAGAAAGACCGTATTTAGAGCTGAGAAGTTATCTACCCATATCAACTTTTTTTAGCATCTGGTTTGTAAGAGAACACAATTTCAACCTGGATGATTAATATTTATTTTTCTGGGGATAGTAAGTAACTTATTCTGAATGGTATGAGTGGCCATCATAAGCTCAAAAGTTGTCTGATATGAATATGATGCTGGAATGAAACTGGATGATCTACAATACTACAGTATTTACCTGAAACAACATTGCTATCCTCTCATTAAATGATAGGGATGAAAATTACCTGTTTTTTTACAAAGCTAAATAGATTTTGGGATTATGGTTTCATATAGGTACAGACTGTTCAGTGAAAACAAAAACCAGAGACAATAATTTTAATTTCCTCTCTTTTTTTTCATCGTTCTGCACATCCCACTCCAGTATCAACAGAGAAAAACAGCACTTCTAAGAAAAAAGCCTGGTGGTTTCACAGCAAAAAACAATGAGTTCAGCTCTGCAGAATCTTATTAGATTATTAGAAGGCTTATTAGGTCTGATTTTTCAGTACTGTAGTGTACATTTACAGCATCAGTGAATCAGCAGCCTAAAGATCAGCAAATCCATCGTCTCCCCTCTGATACACAACCAGGAACTGCTTTTAAATTGGTACTAACTACAGATCATGTAATCAAAGACACAGTTCTGTTCTTCATTGGTAAGCCACTGGATATTTGTGAGCTACCTTAAGCAGGTAAAGCTTCCAGCTGAAAGGTCAGTACCCTTCCACAGTGGAGAACTGTGTTCAACTCAAAGGCTGGATGAGAAACTGAGTCTTCCAGAAGGGTGGTTTAGTAAACTGCTGTGGAGCCTGATATAAATCCTCAGGGCAGGCAAGAGAGGTCAAGTTTGCCTTGAACGCTTTTTACTGCAGGTAAAGGCACCTCTGAAGCATTAAAAAGGGAGCTTGGCTTTTACAGCCCAGCATGAGGCAATGGCTGCACACATCCTCAGCTCTCAGACAGGCTTGGCTCACACCTGCAGGGGCTTTCATCCCTTCCCTGGCAGCAGCACTCAGAGGTTCCCCTGTGGTGCTCATCCAGCCATCCTAGGAGAGAGGGAGCACAGAATTACCACCAGTATTACAATCAGAATTACCATCAGCATTTACAAGGGTTCAGCCCTCACCAGGGATGTGGTGCACACCTTGGAGGTCCTGGTACACGAGCTCCAAAGTGTTGGTAACTTCCAGGCTTGCAACATGATGTTAACCTCAATCAAACAACAAAAAGCATCATTTCAATTCCTTCTCAAAGCAAGTGATTTCCCATTTGTTTAAAGGATAGACACAGCATCTGAAACTCTCTTTGAGGACAGCTTTTCTTATCTTCCTTTCTTCCTGAATTTCATGGAGAGATGTCTAATTTTAAATAATTCTAGGAGAATCAAGGCCAAGCAAAAAGTATCATCTGTAGAAATAAGTAATAACATTGCAATTCAGATAATTTTTAAAAATTAATCTCTAAAATTATGTTGCCCCTAACACAGCAAGGAATCTGTAACTGTTATTTATTGTTTTGAAAGATTTTTCCCACTAGAGTGGAACCTGGGTGACAAATAGCCACTGGCTGACAATCAGAAATAAAATAACAACACAAAATTCACCACTGCCAAGGCAGAGTTTCCCAGGACATCAGGCTTGGCAAGAATTCTGCCAGTTCATGGCCAGCATTTCACCATAGTGAACTTTGGTTTTCAGCACATTCCTGCTTCTCCACATGTGAGGATCACACCAGCCTTGTGGACACAGCAGGCTGGAACTGGCAACCTGCCTGTAAAGGTTTCCCACCCATAAAGAGCAGGATGCAGTTCCCATGGCAAGGACAGGCAGTGCCTGGAAGAGATCCTCCACGACACAAACATCCATGTAATAAATGCTTGTAGGAAATGCAATGTGCAATTCTCCACAGGCCATTTCCAGGAGAAAAGTAAGGCAAGGAAAGGCCACACTGTAGCAAGACAGGAGCTCTTCTGCTGAAGACAACTGGAAATTTTGCTGTTCTGCTAGAAAACTTATCACAGCTTAAACATTAAAAGACCACAAGAGGACACTATGGTGCCACTTACCTTCAAAGTTTATTTACTTTAAGGAACTTCTGCTTCGCTTGTAAAATTACTTATAACTGTATTTGGGACACGGAATAGCCATTTCTACAAAAAACCATTAATCTCAGCTTTAGAAACTGAAAAGTTGCTTAGTCTTTGAGATACCATTTCTCTCCTACTCACCCAGGTTCTTCACATCCAAATAAGAACAACTGTATCAAGGTTTTCTACATCAAACTTGTTAAACATGGCAGTAGTTTTTAGTGTAGAATTAAGATGCTGGAAAAATACTACTCTGTGGATCAATTTTCAGATCAGTTACATTTTTAGCATGGGTAGATTTGTCATGGTCTATTTAATTTTTAATAAAGGGCTCAGAGAAGAAACTGAGCACAAGCCTAGTCAAGATTCTTGAGATGCTGAGTTTATCTACAGGAGGAAAATCAGGAAGATTAATCCAAATCTAAAGCTGTATTAAACTTTTTTCAAATGTTTCTATTCCAGACTAAAGGGATCTTCTTTTGAATTGTGTGATAAAACTTATATTAGCTTCAGTTTTAATCTCACTTAGTTTGATCTTTATTTTGTTTCTCAGCAACAGCCCTCAGGGGAACTTGAATTCCTGTTTCCTGGGCTTTATATTTTCCTTTAACTGCAGAATCGATGAAATAAATGTTTTATAAAAAAAGATAGACCAGGTGCTGAGAAAGGGCTTCAGAAGAAAATATCCATTATACAGAGGAAAGAGTCATTTTAATGGAGTTTAAAAAACAATCTGGGGAGAAGCAACAGCAAAAGAGCAAAATTAAGTGTCCTCTCATTTGAGTTTTGATTGTTAGGGCCAGACCTTAATTAGAAGCAGTAACAGTTATCTGTTGTAAGATAAATGCTGAACTTTGTTTACTTAGCTTTTTTTTTTCCCCTCCACTATTTGTTGTCTCATGACAGAAACAACTGAACCAAGTCCAATACATCTCTGAGGTCACAGTTTTTGGAAAGAGGTTTTTGTTGTTGCTTTTGCATTGCAAAAAAAAAAAAAGTCATAATGAAGTTATAAATAAACATGAAGGTTAGTGAGGAACTTTTTCCATTTTTCTGGTGTCAGAAGATTAAAAAAATATAATAGCAGCAAATAACCACTCCCATGTCAAGTTGTTCTATGTAGATGTAAGGCTTCTAGGTAAGATAGCAAGACAAAAAATCAAGACCAGATTTTTTTAAAAAGGAAGAAAAAAGAAGAAAAAGGTAATTCTTGAACCAATGAATCAAGCCTTCCAGAACAGTCCAAGTAGGGTTATCCAGGATCAGAGTCTGTCCTGAAAACAGTTCAGCAGATCAACTAAAATACTGCTCTGGGTCTGCAAATTGAATCCAACAGATCTTAAGAGCAAATGAAAGCCACTATTAGTGGGAAGAATCTTCTGGTTATTTAATTCTTTTGTAGTTTAAACATGTTACATTTTCAGAATTTGAAGCAATTTGATCATTTCCATATGTATAAATGGAAGAAGAGCAAACAGAAATGCTGCTTTCAAATAGCAAATGGAGGAAATCCAAGTTGCTGCAGTCTCACTCTGCTTTTTCACTCCTCCCCTCCCCAACAATGAGCATAGTTAACCCAATCACTGACACGATCAACAGGAAACTCATCCCTTGGAGGAGGAGAAGTTTCCTGCAAGACCAGCTCGCTGAACACAGCTTATACAAACCCCAGTGCTGTCTCCAGGAACAGGGGACAACCTGCAGCCAAGGCCAGAGCAGTGCAGCAGCCACAGCTGACTGTGGCATGGACTGCTGGGCCACTGCTCCTCACTCCAGAACGGGAGGGGGATGCAACACCTGGCTTTGCAAAGTTGATTCTGTGGTGCAGGTGCCCACTGAACCTTAGGTGTAAAATCAAAAAAACCTAATAAACTCATATTCATATAGGTGGTTAGACTTAATGCACAATGTTTGCTGACATTGAAACAGAAATATGCTGGCATGTTGCTTGAGGAGCTCAATGACATGCAAGAAGGAATGTAGATGTTGAGCACAGCAGAGTAGTTTGTATCCAATATAAAACATGCAAGAGTCCTTCCCTGGCCCAGACAAGTCACCTGCTGGGTGGAAGCTTGATACAGGAGCTGAACTACTCAGATTTTAGGTGACAGAACTGTCACGTGTGTCAGACCAGCAGCAGACTTTGGAGGTTTGGTTTCTAGCATCACCACTTGCCCAGATGAGACAACTCAGAACTGAAGTTTTTTGTTTCTGTGGATGCTGCAGTCCATTAGTCAGGAAAAGGACTGGGGAAGTACTGGGGGAAGGGCCCTGGCATCAATCTTTTAGAACCAAATCAATAGTCTGCATCAATATTATGCTTGTAGTTCTTGGTTGTTCATATCACATATGTAAAAGCATGAGCCTTCGATTGTTTAAGAGGCCTTCAACTTTGGATCTTCTGAAAATCAGCCTAAGGTGCTTCATAGTACATGGATTTTGATATTTACAAAAACAGTAATAAATATTTCAGAATTCATGTTAGCACAACTCATTATTTAGAAGAGGTAAGTCATGACTTGCATTCCTTCATTTGGCAGCCAACAAAGCTTATTACAAAGTTTGTATCTCAGTTATATCTGGTACTTCACTGATACCAGCAGCCATAATAGAATCTGCCAGCTGAACTTGAATACATTCGAGTTACCAATGCAAATGGCTGTCATTAACTGGGGCAGGGCAAAGGCATTCAGTTGCAGCATGAATCATCCTCCCATTGGGAGGCAGAAAACAGAGTACAATCATTTTATGCTTGAGTTGTTACAAATGCAGAGTGAATACTATGAGTTGCTGTCAGGGCTGGAGACCTGAGTCTCCTTCACCAGAGTGAAGGGTCACTAGTTTTTCTGAGAGCAGTCTCAGCTGTATCTTACATGATTTTACTTTTGAAATTAATTTCTAATAAGATGTCTTTCTACCATGTTTCAAGTTGTGTGGTTTTGATTGTTTAAGAAAAATAAATTAGCTGCATCTATTAAATAAGCTAGATAACATGGATAATCAGTGCACAAGATTTCATCTGTTGATTTTGCCTTCTGATTTTTTTTCACACAAGTAGCTTATTTGAAGCATTCTGAATTAACATTGTAACTGGTAATGGAAAAGGGCCTTCTAGATCAGGACACATCTGTGAGAAGTGCTGTGAGGCAGAGGTTATCCTAACCCTGATGCAGGCAGCCCCCCTGCTTCCCATATGCCTTGTTCTCCATGCCTTGACAGCTTGAGCAGGGATTTGCTGCAGGTAACACTGTCCTCACTGACTCACTGCAGTGACTGATCCCTTCCCATGGGCTTGGATGGGTTTAGCAGTATCTGGATTTAATAAGGCTGACTGCCTACATCCAGGATTAAACCTACTTGAATTTCTCCTGCCTGCCATGGAAGGGACAACCCTTCCCTCTGTGATCGACCCAGAGTCCTCATGGTGCTCTGGCCTTCCTTCTGCCACAGGGGTCCATGGTTCTTTCAGGGTCTCATGGGCCTCTGAACATCTACACCATTTTGTGAGATTACACCAATATCGTTACACAATTTTAAACCATATTTTATTGAAGTTTCATGTCTGTGTTTTGCCACAAGGTTACAAATTACTCATTGCACAAGCAGTCAACAAATAGGTGCAATACATTATAGATAAGACAAGTCATATAAAAGTATTTTATGTATCTTTAAGAAAAAGAATATATATTTTTAGTCAATGCTGTAGTATGGAAAGGTAAAAAAGTAAAAATTAGCAGGCAGTAAAGTGACAACACAGTATGAAGAAAACAGCTGGAAGGAATAAAGAAGCATCTTACATTTTGTGTAATGAAACAAATATCAGATTACTAGTTCTGAGAAAAGATGGCAGTTTTCCAATGGCTTATGAACCTATTAGAAGAAGTACTAATGGGAATTAGACATTTGCCCTATTGATTTCATCATTTTACCAGTAAAACATGTTCTGATGACAGTCAAGCAATATCAGGGAGGCCAGACTTCTGAATCAGTAATCCCCTTTTCTACATGCGTATCCAGGATCAGTATTTATTGAGAATTTATTCTTTAAAAGTTGGCTTGTGTCAAACTAGATGGTTCCACATGATTTGTAAAGAATTTGGTAACATACTAGAGTAAAATTAGAACATATTTATCAAGGAGACCATCTAATCAAAAGAATTAATGAAGCTTAATTTTGAAGCTCTAAAAGAACAGGGTCCTTCCAGAAGCCCTACTTGTACATGGAGTGCAGAAATGGATGGTAGGAACAGTCTCAAATTCCTCTAGAAAAAAACTAATATGCTCTTTTAGCATCCTGTTCATGCTCAGCCTTCTCTTTTGGTTGTTAAATACTTTGTGTGTTTGCAAATGCTTTCCTTAGATCAATTACAGGAATTGTATTTTATTCTACACTAAGGCTTTTAATTCTATACTAAGGCTAAATTCTGTAATTAAAAATTGGTATCATAAAATCACAATTAACAGCAAATATAATGGGAAATCATTTACCAGCAAGCACTGGGAACTGGCCAAACAAAGATACAGTGCTGCCATCTTATAATTTAATAATGAATCTCAGTATATTTGACTAAAATGTCAGTTTTGAGCCTACAAAGAACAGGCCTATCTCAATATATGCTCTTCTCTGCAACAGGAGCTTCTAACCTCACATACCTTGTGCATTTCAAAAAGTATTCCAAAGGTCAAAACAACAGATTTAAAATAAAAAGATCTCTGTCTAATCTCATGTCTATGAATCCACTGGCCATGGTCTGATTTTAGCCAGCCAGAATAAAAATGAAATAATAAAACATGTTACTCATTAGGATAGTTGTTTAAATGTCAAAAAGATTTCCACAACCCTCTTACCAGCCAGAATTCCTGCTTTGTCCTGACTTGTCTTGCTCCCATCATCATGAAAATGCTGCAAACATCTGTTCTCAAATTATAGAAAAGTATCTACAATGTTGCCTGCACTTAAATGTAAGAGATCCACCTCCGCCCTACAGTAACTGTCCAGTTGCCCACTGGTCAACTGATTCAAAAATAAGAACCAGTCAGGGTTCAAAAATAAGAGTTTAGTACTGCAGGATGTGTCTCTAAACCTAGTTGTAGGCAAGCAGTTCAAACTGTAATAGGCTTGTCACTCATCTTGTCATCTTAAAAAACAAAAAACCACAAGCAAACCAAAAAAGCAATCTTCTCCATATGGCAGGGGATGATCTTCTCTGAGTAAGCCATCAACTATTGATGGAAGTTTTATGATTTAACAAGAAGTAATACTTGAAAACTTCGTGGCACAGATGTCTTAATCATAATCTCTAGTTCCTGTGTGGAACTGCTGGTTCTGTACTCCAGTACTTATTCCACAATATGGGTACCAAAGCCATGCATCAATTATTAAAGAATTTATTCTTTAAATGTGAGTATTTTCCACTAACAATGTTGGTCCTGGTCTAGCTGAGAGGATGCAGAATTTATCACTTCAAAATATAAATGCTTTTGCTACATCATTTATAATTTACATGATTTCTCAAGTATGCAGATGAATTTATAGAAATTAAGTTTAAAATTTATTATAGTTTTCCGTTAACAAATCACAGAAAGATAAGTAGTTGCTTTGCAGAATACTCCATAAATCTCTTTCTAGACTCCATAGATCTTATGCTATGTAATACAGCATTAAATATGATACAAGTGTCAGACTAAAAGGTTGTGCCACAGAAGGAAATCCAAAGGACCTGGATGACTGAAGCTGAGGCTTACGTAGGTCTAGGCGACAGGAATTTTGTACTTCTTGCAGAATTTCACTTTCACCTACGTCCATTACTCCAAAAGAGTTCCGCACCTACAAAAATTCAAAAGCTTGTCCCTGAAAGCCAGACTGGCACAAAGGCAAAAAGCTTTATGCAGTTAGCAAATTCAATGCTATTTCAAGTTACCCAACTCAAACTGTATAGCAAAACCACATCTGAATGTGAGGAAATCAACATCATTATTCTGCTGTCTGCATTCCTATGAAACACTTCCCAGAATTCAGCACAGAGACATTACAGGGAAGAGTCACAGGACTGAGTGTTCTTTGTCTTGGCTCTCTCCACATATGGAGCAAGAAACTCATGAGCTTTCTTCCCTGAAGTGAGCTCACACTCTCAAGACAGAGCTTCAACATCTCTTAATTTAGAAGGGAAAAAACGTTACTAAATCCCACAGATTGATTAGGTGTGATGTATTGAGCTTCTTCATAATGTCAGACTGCCACACAATGAAGTCAGTATTATGTAGATATTTTGGCAGGTTGACTGGAATAGTACAAATTTCCCTAATTTCTGTTCATCCAACATGCCTAAAAAGACAAGTCGAAGAAAGGTCACTGTGAAATATCTTGTCTATAAGGCTTTGTGTGTAATATCTGCTTACCTATCCCTGTAAATAAAAGCAGTAGGAGACAAGCAGTCTGGAAGTTTCAGCAGAGGCATTTGTAAAAGTTGTCATTGAGGGGCCCTAGCCTTATCCAGTCTCCTTCCCTCCTCTCCTCCCTCATCCTTCTGGATTAACTTCTACCATTTATACTTAAAGCTCCTTGTGATCTACTTGTTATGTTTATGGCTTGTTAGTGATCTGGCCATGGCAGAAGCCTTTTGAACAGCAGCCCAATCCCATGACAAGAATTAAATTGGTTTGCAGGAGTCAACATTCCTTCCTGCCCCAGCGAACACAGCCAGACTGTGATGCTGGTACATCCACAGTTTCTCCAAACCATGAAGTGATTCCATTTAGAAGTCACTGATGTGTGTTTATCAGATTACTGCAGAGAGAAAAACTTCCAAAGAGCTTTGTCTGCTCTCTCTCATTTTCCTTTATGCTGCTAACACTCTCTTGCCATCTTGGTTTCTTTCCCAGCATTTGGATTTACTGAATTAGGTGCTTACATTCCCTCACATCTCTCTCATTGAACAAAAAAAAAACCCTCCAAAACAAAACACATAAAATGAAAAAAAAACAAAGAAAAAATCCCACCCAAAAAATAAACAACAAAACACCAACAGTTCCTCTTTCCCTCTTAGTAAGAATCAAAATTCAGTTTGTATTTTAATCTTACATTTTCTACTTCCCTGAAGACACGGAGAAAGTTCTCCCTTAAGACTCCTTTCAGTTCAGTTTCATTCCATCCTCTTCTAAGAAGTTCCTCTATCAAAGAAGGGTATTTAGAGACATCTTCCAATCCCTCAGGAAAGCTGTTGGCAAGAGTCACACGAGAACATTCAACACACATCACTGACAAGTTGGAGGAAAAGGTTTTTAATTAGTCTTTTGCACATATAGACTTTTGAAGTGAGCTCACTTTGGACCCAGTTCTTCCTCTGAGAATACAGCTGACAAACAGAAACAGGACTGGGACACACCAAAAGGCTTTTTCTTCACATAGGACCCAATAAACAGAACACAACTGGAATGAAGATGCACTTCTATAGAGGCAAAACAACAGCATGGGAGGATATTAGAACAAAAGGGGAAAAAATAACCAGAAATTCATGTATACATTAATCCACACTTTCCATCTGGCCTTTAGAGTAAGAGGAAACAGCTGCATCACAGATGAATTTGGGGCAATCCACTCGTGTAACTGAGAACAAAAGGAAACCTAAAAACACACTATGAGCTCTGGAGTTGCAGGAAATTTTGTGAACTCTGTTGTTTACAAAGTACTTTTCCAAAAAAACCAAGAACAATTAGAACAATAATATTGATTTGAATTAAGCCAATTGTTCAGGCAGTGGAAAGAAACCTATTCGGAGCCCTCTACTAAAGAAATCGTAAAAAGCAAAACTGATCTATGCCTTGTACTAATTATTTTCAGAAAAAAAATCATTTAGAAATAAAAAGCTGCAAAACCTGCATTAAACAGCTTTTTTTAATTGTATTTCCATGAGACTTGGACATTGTTTTAAGATAACCAATATTTTTGTTATTTTCTGTTCCATGAAGGTATGGTGATAAGCATATCTCAAAAAATCTGTGGCATTACTAGCAGGAATTATGACCTTAAGAACTCCACCACGAATTTAACTGATGGTGTTTGAGAAAATGCATGTGATAAAATGTGTCCTTTTGTTGCAAACTGTGTTTTTATTTTGAACATTATAGTTTCAGAGCTATGATATCATGGGAGCTGACGCAATGGGTTTGTGTTTG
>VZTT01033802.1:6643-31126 GCA_013400855.1 Buphagus erythrorhynchus | reverse complement strand
AAATTGTAGGAGAAAATCATAGAAATAAAAGTAAGAATGTGCTTCTGTAGTTCTAATTTGTTGCAATCACCCCATTTTGATGATTGATGATGAAATTATTTCACCTTATATACTGAGGCTGGGCAACAACAAGAATCTGCATTCTACACCAGTTCAAGCAGAGATAGATTGATAAGCTTGGAAAAAAACTTTCATGAAACGTCAGCCAGAAATCAGCCATGCACAAGATTCTTGCCATTTGTGTTGCTGAGAACTACAGCAGGTGTGAATAATTGTCTACCAGCAGGAGAACCCAGAAACTTGGATCTGGATTTGTCTTTTCTTGCAGCAGGAGTTTCATGAAGAATATCCCCAGATTTGTGAAATTCACAATGGAGATAAAACTACTTTGCACACTGTGACGTATCTGGTCTGGAATTGGACCATATGTAGTCCAGCATACTGTTGTAAAATATCCATTATAAAAATTGTTTTTCTTTTAACTCTACAGACCACATGTGCACGACACTGATAGTACACAAACCTACAACAGAGGACACTGTCAACAACTGAACACAACAGGCCACTGTTCTGTGGCTTGACAGGATTACAGCAAATCTTCTCTCGCTCCTCTTCCTTCCTTTCTTATAGTGGTGCTAGACACTCATGGGTTTTATATACTTTTTTTCAGGCAGTGACAAAGCTAACAGGAAAAATTTTGGCTATATCTCTTCCCAAAGGATTCTGTTCTCCCTATTTTATAGCAGTATTTCTAGGAATTTTTATGTCTTGCTTTGACACAAACATGCAAAAACAAATTGAAAATAAAACTAATATTAGTAAAATAATCAGATGTGCAAGAGGTAATTTCCTGACTTGGACAAGAAAGCTAAAGAATGGCACATATGTTGTGTGTACAGTGATAGATATAGATATTTGACTACTTTCTAAGAACTTGTTGGTGCAATTAAGAGCACAAGGCTGTGAATTTTTACAGTTCTTAGTGCTTCATTGCTATTTTGCACTACTCCAAACTGTCTGTGACCAAGTCACATTAGGACATCCATTGTATTATGTTGTTCTTATTATGTGTCTGATAAATATTAAATGAATACTTATTCATTCACATACTTTAGAAAGCTTGCAATGAAGCTGGACTTTCAAGATGCATTTTAGACGTAGAATTCCCCTAATGTGAAATTTACAGAGATGTGGCACAGGTTCTGGAGAGCAGCCCTCTCATAATTCCACTCAGCCATGTAATATTTGGTAGGGATGATAACATAGCAAGCCTACAAACATCATCTGCTTTTTACAGGAAAGTCTGGAAATTATCTTTTTCTTGGGTTTTTTCGTTGGTTATTTGATTGGCTGATTAGCTTCTTTCCATTATGCACTAATGAAGGCACTTGCTGAAATAGTTTTGAAAAAAAAAAACAAACAACTGCCTGCATAGAATATACCAGGCCAGTGTAGCCAAGAGGCTCTTGTATATCTGGGAAGCTGCTAGGTCTAAATTATATCAAGATCTCTTCCATTGGCTCAGAGTTCCTCAGGAAGATACTGGCACAAACACAGCTGAAGGCTTGTTCCATAAGCTCCTTGGATTGCTAAATATTGTCCTGTGTCTCTTAAACAACAAGGAAAAAATGGCTAACAAAATCAGTCTTCTGGCCTATTCCAGCATAGGTGTTCAGAAGATAAATTGTATAGAATCAGATTTCATGGTACTGAAACAGTATAAGTTCAGATACATTTTACACTTTTATTTCTATGCTCTATATCAATATAAGTAGCTTACAAACAGATGTTTTACTACTCAATTCCCTCCGATTGCATCCAAGCTACTTATCTTTGTTCAGCTACATATTGCTGCTAGAGGCATACATAGCCCTAGTAATTTTTTAATAATAAAACAAAAATCTTTGACGTATTTGTGTATATCATGTGCAATATCAGATAATATTTTCCGTGACCATGACATTTTACAAATACCTATATAATGCTTTGAGCATATAAAAACATGAATATAACAAAAGAAAGTATGGCTGCTGAGCAAATACATAGTAGTAACATTTATTATTAACAGCATGCAACTGAAGCTGTCAAGATTTTCACAACTGCAAATAAAACCTAATATCGAGAAGTGTAAGCTAATGCAAAAACATTTCTTAAACTGTCTGAAACCTGGGAAAAGATGGAAAAATGAAAAAAAGTAACTTTGTGAAAGTCTTGTGCTCACTATGTATTGGTGGTCAAAAAAGCAAATAAATAGTTGGATATAAATGTAATGTGATATACAGTAATTAATCTCAAATTACTTCCCACTAAGCAAGACAACACTACAGAAAAAACACCACAATTCCCAATTTTTCTCTAGGTAAATTATAGTGGAGATGAACATTAGATAATAACAGAATGGAAATACTTTGTTATTTTCTTCTAAATTTTGGTTTACAGTAGTACTGAAAGACCTAGATGAAGATTAAGGAAATGTAAAGGTTAGAACAACTGAGCGAGAAATTGGTAATTCATGACCATTTTTCCTCACAATGTTGCTGACAAGAACAACATAACCAAAAAGCATTGCGCCTCTGGATAATATGAAACCTCTACACAATTGAATTCTAGAATTTGCAATGACAACACGGTTTTTAATAACTTTGCAGAATTCTGAGGAAACTGACATCTACACAAATAACAAAAACCGCTATTTCTATGCCACAGTCCAAAGAAGCACAGTTCAAATTTTTTCAACCTCAGAATACAACACAAACACCTCACTGGTGTTCATGTAGAATAATACTGCTTATTGAGATTTCAAATGTCAAAGCAGCTAAAAGTTTAAATTTTTGTAAAGCGAATCTGCAATTTAGGGTTTATTACTGTACTGTTATCATTATTACCAGAGCACAAAAAAACTGCAAATAAATCTGTGATGCAATGCTTCAAAAAACACATAGTAAGAGTTCTCTATTGTGTTGTTTCAATACCATGAATAGTCACGACAAGCAAATGGGAAAACGGGAATAGAAACACAGTGGCAGGAAGCCACTTACCAAGGTGAATATGTAAAGCAGAGAAAGTATAACACAGGTATCCTGATTTCTAATCTTGAGATGCTGAGCATCACTCCAGGTATGTAATATAACAAATATATCAAGACCTTAATTTTGACAATAAAATTCACTGAGATTTAAAATTACCTATATTTTTAGAACTTCCTCATTTTTTCCCTTTTTTTGAAAAATGCAGTCCAACATTCTACAGTTCTGAAGCATCACATTAGGTCCTCTAATCTCAATAACTTTTTTGTTGCCTCTAACCACTATTTCGAAGACCATTTTATATCTAAGAATGAAAAATTTTTCCGCTATATTAAAGACAGTTTGAAGTAGCCTGGCCTCTCCTTAAACCACCTCTCTTTGCTGAAAGCAGTGTATTCAAAGACAAGCCATAATGGCAGAAAAGAACAAAGCAAATTATGAACTGGTGATGCCCACATGTGAGCCAGAAACTTGTAACCCCTCTGCTACCACTGCCACACCCTTCAGACATAACTTTTAACTGACCAACTCTGTATTCCAAGATTAAATGAAATAACAGCCTCAAGACTACATGGCAGCCAGCATATGATATGACTGAAGCTAGGAGCCAGCAGCAGCCATCCCTCAGCAGCAGGGATGTGGTGCATAAACTCCCCAGTCATGTAGCCATATAATCATGTATCGTGTAACCAGACACAGCCAGGGGAAGTCACACAGTCATACACATTCTTCACACAAACTCTACACACAGGCAAGCACTGGTCACACATATACCCAGCATCCACACGGCACATGTAAACTGGCACATGGGATCTCAAATTTTGTGTCACAGAATTTGGCAGACCAAGATTACCAGTATCACCATAGATTGTCCAGGAAGCAGTTTGATGTGGCTACAGTTATGCAGGCGATGGGGAATCTAATAAAACACATCAGTCAAAAATAGATAGGAAATTAAAAAAAAATTATTGATTTTATAAAGTAAAAGATAAGACAAATCTGAAAATTTTATTCTTACAAAGCTGTGCTTTAACTTTTCCATGACCTCTATAACATTTGCTTTTATTATTCATAAGATTAAACATGTCCTTCTAAACTCCATCAGTAGTAAATGGCTCTATGACAAATCAAAATAGTGAATTGGATGGATAGTCTAAACAGAAAGTGAAGAAATGTCTCCATTTTTTTGTATTTATTCTAAGCTTTCCAGCCATTCATTTCTTAACCTGAGCTCATCCTGCTTTGTACTGCAGTTTAGAATGACAGAAGTCCAGGCTTGTGAGCTGGCATCTCTTCAATAAGTAAAGCAGAAACCACTGGGATATATCCTTCTTTGAATTCCCTCAAAAATTTGAAATCTCTTCCACTTCACATTGGGTATAGTTCTATGTTCTGTTGTCCAGGACTAGTAAAGCAGAGATGTTACCTGAGTTCTATATGAGATTAAAAAAAATCCCAGGATGATGTCTACTTTCAACTGATCAGGCTATCTCTGTCTTTATCTCTTTCTCACTGGTCAATGATGATGAATAAAAATGACAGTCAGCCTTACCAAGTGTTCTTACAGCTATGAAGAGTTGATCAATCATGTAACTACCCTTAATCAGTTAACAGCTGATAGAAATATATTCAGTAATAAATTAAACACATTAATTTCACTTATACTCTCCAACTTTATTCTTCTTAAGCAGTAAATAATGCCTCTCATTATCTGCACTTTATGGAAAAATAAACAGCATGCTTTTCTCTCCCTTCAACTATAACTCTGTTTTGATTCTCATCAATTCATATATGTTGGCACTAGAGACATTTTTCTGCAAGACAAAACAAGCAAGTCTGATGCACTATGTATTTGTTCTGCTCCCTGCTTCTATTCAGTAGCTCTATAAAATCTGCCTCAGATTATCTCACAGATGAATGGAGGATATATTAGTAGAATTTTGAAAGCCTATTTTGCTCTCAAAGAGAAAGCAGAGCTGGAACAGTTCCAAATACTCTTTCCTACCACTGAATTCTTTTACAGCTGTATTCATGCTTTTTGTAATGATATAGCCAAGTTTAATGTTCACATTCACAGCCCCTTTGGCCATTGTTAAGTCTTCCCTTATGCTGTAAAATTACTTGTCTGTCATTCCCTATTACAAAAACATTTTAGACTGTGAAAGGTGATATTACTTTTACTGAACCCATGTGAAAGGTAAAGAAAAGGTCACTGGCACCACAGCATGGAGGTAATCATGGGTCAGATCTCCAGTGAAGTGGACTGCTATTATTAGCTGCTGACTTATTCTGATAGTGAAGTGGTTCTAAAATCATGCTATATTAATTAGAAGGCTTTGAAATCACCGTGTCAAGAGTGGGATCAACTGACAAATTTTCCCATGCCTAACTGCATAATCCTATTTCCTAACATAGATTCATGTCCTTCTTTAGACCCTCAACTATTTAAACATTTATGAGAACTCCTGCAGCAGTAAGGCCTCTGAGAATCTCTTCTGACACCTAACACCTTTGCACCTGCTTTTCTGGGTTTCACACCCCTCCTGCTAGTGTTTGATACTGCATCTTATACCAGTTCCATAACACAGCTGTTGTTTTGCATGGATTGACACTTTGACCAACTGCATTGGAAAGCAACTTATCATGAGCTTTAAGCAAATTCAAAGAGAATATAAAGCCCTGAACAAAGAAGATAAGATTAAATCCTGTCTAATGGTGATGCAATCAAGCCAAGAAACTGGAAAACCACTTCTGAGACTGAAAAAAGTGTGTACAGAAATGTTGGCCCAATTACAGCCAATTGGACTCTTCCTAGTGATTTAAAATGAAAAATTTACCAGAGATTGGCTTCCCAGTACTAAGTTAATCCCTTTATTACAGCACTCCTCTCTGCTTTGTGGTCCTGAAAAAACTCCCACAAATAAAATTGCATTTTTAACAAATATGATGCATGGCTCCTTTGCAACCTACAAAAAATCTTACAGAAGTAAAGATTTAACAGATCCTTTATAGAACCATTTAATAAGATCGGAAGGACCTACAGGTGAGTTCTTCCAGTGTCTTATTGGATAGTGAAACCCCTGGGAAGTTAATGTCCTGTACATTTGATTACATTTTTTATTTATAATTGTCACACACATTAAAAAAAATAGCAATGAAACAAGACAGGTTTGGAAGCAAAGGAGTTTGAAGATTAATGTGCTGGTAAAGCAACCTCATATTTTACATTTCTATAGAGATGGCTGGTGTCCCACCTACCAGGTAATGGCTTTGAGATGTGTCAGTAACCGATCACAAAGACAAAAAGTTACATGAAAATGCCCAGTGGGGACATATTTGAAGCCTCCACACACACGCATAGAGCTTGTGCATCTGTTCTTCCTCCTAAATATGTGGCTTTGATGAAGAAGACTGGACAGACAAACAAAAAGAATACAAAAGAGACTGAAAATTTTCCAGTTGTTGAACCTCAGTTATAAAATATCAATTGGAATCATACTAATGTATAAAAATATATTTATGTCTGTTCTGTATTCTGTTGTGTTTGAAAATCATAGGTAGCTAATGCTATGGCCTAATAATTCCCTGATCACGTCAGGGGGTTTTTAGAGTCACACCTGTTAGCATTATTAAACGATTTAAGAGACAGCTATCTATAATTATATTTTTCAGGTAAGCAAAGCAGAGAAATAGCATTGGTTGTAACTTCTGTGACCATAGAAAGCCTTTCCAGAGGGGATGCATTCCTGGACCTGTAGGTCATCAGTGCAAGTAAACTAATTGGTGACATAAAGATTAGAGGCAGTCTGGGCTGCAGTTATCATACACTGATGGAATTCACAGTCCTGAGGGATATGAGTCAGTCAAAAGGCAAGGTCAGGACCCAGAGCTTTAGGAAAGTAAATTTCCAGCTCTTCAAGGGCTTAGTCAGTAACAATCCCTTGGGAAATTTATGTCAGGGACAAGGGTTAAAAACAGAGCTGGCAGATATTTAAGGATGCCTTCCACAGTGCACAAGATCTTTCTATCCCCAGGCATAAATGATCAGGCAAGGATGACAAGGTCTGGAATGGCTAAGCAGGGACCTACTGGTCAAACTAAAGGGAAAGAAGAAAATACATAGAAGAAGCAAGGACAGGTAACCTGAGAAGACTACAGGAACACAGTCCATTTGTACAGGGATGGGGTGAGGAAGGCCAAGGTGAAGCTAAAAGTGGAGCTCTGCATCCCTGTGGACCTCCATGGGGGAGTGGGGCACAGCTGGCTCACCATGGTCTGCACCAGGGGCTGCAGCAGAACCTCAGCTCTGGTGCCTGGAGCAGCTCCTCCTCCTCCTCCTCCTTCTCCACTGACCTTGGTGTCTGCAGAGTTTTTCCTCCCACATGTTCTTTCCTCGCTCTTCTCTGTTACAACTACATCTGCATAATAACTTCTACTTCATTCTTAAATATAACAGAAGAATTGCCACCATCTCTGCCTAGCCCAGCCTTGGCTCTGGCTCTCCCAGACTTGGAGGAAGCTTCTATCAGCTTCTGATAGGAGCCACACATGTAGTACTCAC
Source organism: Buphagus erythrorhynchus (assembly GCA_013400855.1). Classification (NCBI taxonomy): domain Eukaryota; kingdom Metazoa; phylum Chordata; class Aves; order Passeriformes; family Sturnidae; genus Buphagus; species Buphagus erythrorhynchus. Next base: position 23,539 of record VZTT01033802.1, on the reverse strand, counting down.
ACTACCAAAACCTGGCCACGCAAATCCAATACAGTATACTAAGGCACACAGAAGATTGGGAGGTTATTCAGGACAGCCAGCAGATCTTCACCAAGGAAATGTTCTGCCTGCTCAGCCTAGTGGCCTTCTACAGTGGAATGACTCCATCAACATAGAAGGTAAGAGTTACATAAGTCATCTGTATGAATTTCTATAAAGCTTTTGACATGGTTCCCCAAAACATACTTCTCACTGAGGTGGAGAGACAGGGATTTAATGGCTGGAGTGGTCAGTGAATGAGGAATTGGCTGGGTGGTGTCATACCTGGTGTACTGGTCACTGTCTCAAAATCTGGATGGAAGTTGGTGAGAAGTGGTGTGCCTCAGGGGTCTGTATTGGAACAGCACTATTCAATTTCTTCATCGATGATATGTTTGCGAGATATGTGTGATGATGATGTGATGTGATGTGATGTGATGTGATGTGATGATGTGATGTGATGTGATGTGACTGATGTGATGATATGATGATGTGATGATGTGATATGTCATGTCATGTCATGTCATATCATCCAGAGGGACCTGGACTAGCTCGGGAACTGGGTCTATGTAAGCATCACGAGATTTAATAAGACCAAGTTCAAGGAGCTGCAATTGGCCTATGGCAGTCCCTGGTATCAGCACAGGTTGGGGATGAACAGATGGAGAGCAGCCCTGTGAGAAGGACTTGGGGGTGCTGGTGGGTGAGAGGCTGGACATGACCCAGCCATGGGCACTCCCAGCCCAGAAAGCCAAACGTGTCCTGGGCTGCATCCAAAGCAGCGTGGGCAGCAGGGGAGGGAGGGGATTCTGTCCCTCTGCTCTGCTCTGCTCTGGTGAGACCCCAGCTGGAACCCTGCATCCAGCTCTGGGTCCCAGCAGGAGAAGGACATGGACCTGTTGGAGGGAGTCCAGAAGAGAACAGAAATTATCAGGGTAATGGAAAACCTGCTCTGTGAGGACAGGCTGAGAGAGCTGGGGTTGTTTAACCTGGAAAAGAAAAGGTTTCAGGGGAGACCTCACTGTGACCTTTCAGTTCTTAAAGTGGGTTTCCAGTAAAGATGGAGACAGTTTTTAGTATTGTGATAAGACAAGTGGTAATGTTTTTAAACTAAAAGAGTTTAGAATTAGGTGATATAAGGAAGGCATTTTTAGTAATGAGGGTGGTGAAACACTGGTACAGGTTCCCCAGAGAGGTGGTAGATATCCTATTCCTGGAAACATTCTAAGTCAGATTACATGGGGTCTTGAGACACATGTTCTAGCTAAAGATGTTCCTGCCCATTGGACAGGGGGTTGCACTAGATGATCTTTATGGATCCTTTCCAACCCAAATTATCCTACGGTTCTATGATTTTGAAAGGTCTTCATGTCTGTGCTTGCTTAATAAGGGCTTAGCTGAAACTGTGCATCAGAAATACAAAACAAGATTTAATTTGATCTTTTGAAGTCACAGTGTGTTAAAGCAGCCATGAAGCATAACCTTTTAATTTCTCTGAATTTCAAAGAGCAGTTTATACAGGATTGACATGAAAATTTAGGCATTCATAGATACGCACTCTGCTTGACAAATTATTCATATGCTTAAACAGTCTCAAATTCCTTCACTGTGCTACACAGATGATACAGAAAGAAACTGATCACTTACTGGGACTCCTCAGATGTAATACTGAACACTGTCCAATAATAACTTTGAAAAAAAAACTTTTTAATTTGTTTTCTGCATGAGAACATCTATGGCAAGCATTTCTGTCTTGTTCCTGGTACTGTGGAATGACTTTCCTGTCCTGTGATTGACAGCATGTGCAGTACCAGATGGTATGGATGGAGGAAATTAGAACTTCTTCATATTCTCTCTCTTCTCATTGAAGTTCCTTTGGGTCACATAGATATTGTTGGTTGCAGCAATATTATTGGCAGAAAAAAAGATAAATCCACAACAAAGCTGTCTCTTTGAAATGTCATGCACAGAAAACTCTAATTGTGTGGTTCAGTAAATAACTGTAGAAAGTAATACTTTTTGAAGAAAACACACCTCGAAATAAGGTCAGAGCTGTTTTTCTACAAACTTTTATTAGAAAATATATTATTTATAATACAGAATTTTTCCTGGAAGAAGAAATTTATTGGTATAACCTGTATGATGATGATAGTGAAAGGAGCTCTATCCAATGGTTAAAATACGAATACCTGTTCCATAGTAATTCTTGAATTCACACACAAAATATACAAGAAATTTGGAAATAAATCCATCCATCTCCTTCTCCCTGTAACTATTAATATATAGTATCCAGTATAACCACACTGCGGTAAGAGAGGAACTGGATAAGGTACAGGGCATGTCTCCCTGAGCATCTTAGCTAGAAGAACAAAGTCCTCTCCACCTAAGAATCTTACATGTGTTGTACCAGGCAGGATTGTGCCCCAAGCCTCATAGTGTACCTTCCTCTGCTAAACTTGGCTACTGAGGACTAGAAGTATCTGGTACAAGCTGACCACATAAACATAATATCATGTAGGTTGACTTTTCTTATATGTACATTTATATTTTATTTCAATTAATATTTTCACTCATGTCCAGAGGAAGACACTATTAATTTGTAAGTGTGGCTAATATAGATTTGAACTCCACTGCAGATCCATAAACTTTCTCTGTCAAATTTTACTTTCAATTGATACTAATCAAATATTGATCTTAACTGTAACTTTTTAATATCTAAAAATGTTAGACATCCAACAATAGAATAATATTTTTTTAAATTGAAAACTAGACATTGAAGCAGATTGCTCTTCCTTAGACATAATATAGAATGGTATGAAGTCCTAAGCCTTGAGAAAGTAAAAGATAAGGGCACACATCTTCAATTTTTTTTCATGTAGCATCAGATTACCTCATTTTAAGATTTAGTGAGATGTCTTACAGAGTGCTGGAAGTGGCCTTTATAAACAGAGAAAGAGCTTTCTGCTAGAAATGAACAGACAAGCGAGCAATGTGCTTTCCTCCTGATGCTGTGGCACAAGGCATGTCATTCAAGGGACAGTTCCAAGCCACACCCAAATAGAAATACAGAAGTCCAGGCACTTGGACATTCATGCTCCTAATAGGTTGATACAGCTACTCCATGAGGGGCATTTGGACAAGAATAACGTTAGAGCTTCAGATGGGGTGTTTCTCTGGCCATTACTCTATGTAAAAGAAAAAACCCAAGGCAAAATTAGACTTTAATAATTTTGAATGGGCTGCATTTGGCCTTTATTACTTTTGATGAAGTTTTACACAGAAGAATACTGATGCTGTTCTCACACACTCCTTTAATCTTCCCAGAAGAATCTTTCAAGGATTTGAAAGTCAAATAAAAATTCAACTTCCTAACAGAAGAAACATTTTTATTAACACTCTAAGTTATTTTTTCTATTAGTTGCCAAGTTTTCTCTTTCTTTCTAATGTTGTAAAGGGAAGCCATTCTCCCACCAAAACAGAGCTTGCACATATTTGCTTGTTTATAATCTCCAATTCCTAGTACTGATTCCACATGAGAGATGCGACCAACTTTTATGAGCATTTCACTGAATTAATGGATGTTAGCAACAACTGTATTAGACAATAAATAATATAATCTAACTTGTGGTCATAAATACTTGTATTGCTTGTCCATGACAAGGTGCTGGCAGTGTGGGGAGTTCAGGGGAAGACACTCTGCAGGAGGACACCAGAGGCTGCCCCAAATGGATACCAACAATTCCAGATGGCTCCAATGGACCAAGCACAGGACACAGCAAAGCTCCTCAGCAAAGTATGTGGGGCCACTCTAAAAACTGATTTAAGAAAGAGGAAAAAAATCCACTAGAGAAAGGGAGAAAATAAAAAGAGTGAGAAAGAACAGAGGGAATGTCAAGTCAAAGCACTAGGAGGTGGAGGTGCTGCATAGTGGAATAGACCTCCACACTACAGCTCATGAAAGACTCATGCTGCTGCAGATGGATATGCCTGAAAAAAACTCAGTCCATGGGGACCCCACACAAGGGGAGAACAAAAGTGTGAGGATGAAGGAGAAGTAGCTGTAAACCACTATGTACTGACTGTAGCTTCCCTTGCCACTCTGCACTACTCAGTGATGGAATCTGAAATAAAGTTGACCTTGGGAGAGAGGGGAGGGAAGATTTTGTTTCAGAGTCTTTGTTTCTTACTACTGAAATATATGTTGACAAATATTAAATTAATCTTCCCAAAGTACAGTATGTTTTGCCTACAAAAGTAAATGAGAAACAGCCTCCCTACCTTCTATCTTGAACCATGAGATTTCTCAAATTGCTTTCTCCCAGGGTCGTGCTGAAGAGGGGGATGAAGTAATCAGGCAGGTAGGTATTTAGCTATTATCCAAAGCTAGTCCAGCACTGTCTTTCTGTTTTCCCTTTTTAGACTGTTTAGACTAATTCAATATTTTAATTCCTTAAATAGTTACCTGCTAATCACAATAACTATTTGTCGGAGAGTCAATAAAAGACACTTATTATGTTAGCAAGGATACTGATGCAATAGTTCTGAATAACATGAGCCATAGTGACTATGCCAAAGGCCAAACACTTTGCAGCATTTCACATCATTCAACAAAAGTGTTCTTTTAATTGTATGCTCAGCTTCCAAAGCTGCCCTTGAAATGTTGACTCTGAGAAACTGATTTTATATTCTAAATCATAAGGGCTTGTGTAGCCTACCTCCCAGATCACTACAAATATAAATTGAGTTTCAGCCTCCAGAGAAACACAATAGATAATGCCAATATTTTTCTTCTTCACCTTTTGTACCATACTAACATGACGTTGCTTGCAGTTTTTACTGCTATATTAAGTTATTTGCACAACTCCAATTTTTTTCCATAGGTTTTAAGTGAACCATTAGGCCATAACCTACACTCAGTTTTGTGATTTTCAATCTCATTGAAAATGAGACTTTTGGAAGGAAACAATATTTTTGAGCTCTCCAAAAGAAACACCAGTCTCTCAGGCTCAGCCCTAGAAAGACTTACATGCACAGGTAGGTTTAAATGCAAAGGCTACCCATAATGCATAAACATGGGTAAATCTTTGAACTACAAGACCTCTGCAAGCAGCTGGTAAAATACTCAGTTTATTTGAAATAGCAATGACCAGGGGTAAATTTACCATCCACAGGTTTTAATATACTCACTATTCTAAAATAATTTTATTTAATTCCTTTCCCTATTCAGGACATATGATTTTCTGATTTCATTATGATTCCTTTTTACTAGTTAAATTCTATCTGTTTCGTTCCCTGGTTTTTGCTATCCAAAGGAAAGGAGGCAGGAGAAATGAGACCTGCACTGCTTATTCTGTTGCTAGTATTTCTTTTCCATGTCCATTTACAGTGGGAAGATTCACTCTTTTGTTTCCGTTTCATTCACACAATTTTTTAGCAATTCTTTTCAGATAAACTACTTTACTATGAAAAGTCAAGGCAGAAAATTAATTACTATTACTTTCCTCAGAAGTGAACATAAGCAGGGCCCCATCAGAACTCACATAAGTTTAATCCACTCCAACATTGCCTGTGAATCACCAGTAACAGATGTTTAGAGAAAAAGTAAGAATCAGTTAAGAAGAGCCTGACACTTTTCCCTAAAGATCCTTCTACTCACCCCCCAGAAATCAGGGTATTAAGAACCTGAGAAATACAGATGACAGCTAAAATTGTGGTTAGGTACCAGCCAATGATTTTATTTCTCCTTGACAATAAGTCTCAGAGCAGCTGTGGCAGAGAGCAGTTATGCAGCCAACAGAAAAAAAATAATGTCGGTGCATGCCTGGGAGTTCTTTTCTCAGTCTATTATACATTCATGCTGTTCCTCACACGTAATACCCTTTTCAGAGAGACATTTGTGCTTGTAGCAAAATGCAGTGCTGTTTATAGAACTTTCCACACAGTTTTTAAAGGAAAACAGACACTGGGAACAAAGTGTGTATGTGAATTTCACTATCAAGATGCACTTCATTTTTATGGGAAACAGCTCTTTGCAGCCTTCTGCTTATTACCACAGCCAAATCCCCTTTAGGATCCTGTCCTCCTTTATATATTAGAATATATACAAGTAAAATTTAGTCACTAGAAAACCAAAACAATGCACCTTGACCCTATTTAAATGTTTCTAAGGCATTTTCAATGATATTAGTACTAAAACATTATTGTTAAAAACTGAAGGAATGTGATTTAATCTGTTAAGAAAATACTTGAACACTGATAAAATACCTTTTAAGCCAAATAAAAAAGATAGATACAAACATAGATTGTTATCTTACTTCAAATGGGAGCTCTGTTATCTCCATATTTCCAGACAAATCCAGTTTTTCTAGATTCTCACAATCACCCAGTTCTGGAGGAACTGACTTCAAATTATTGAAACTCACATTGAGCACTTTGAGGTTTTTTAAGCAGCCTGTGAGGGTAAGATAATTCAAATCAGTGTACTTAAAAAAAAAAAAAGAGAGAGAAAGCAAAAATAAAAGGTATAATCAGTTAAGCTAAGAAGAAGCTTCTTATTATGATGATGAGAAAGATTAATAAATATTTTCTGCAGTGATCACTAACATTTTGAGGAGCAATAATGCCCCTTAATCAGCAATGTTTCTGGAGAGAGTTTGAAAGAAGACAACAAAGACTTTCAAATATCTTGTTTCCTCTAATGATGAGATACTTCTTGACCTCAGCTGAAACTAGAAAAGTTGGCTTTTGGCTTGGCCTCTGTAGAAAATTTGCCTGCAAACTGAAACACATCTTAGCAACTTTTATACAACCTCTTTGTTGGGAACAATCAGTACAACTAAACTTACTACATCAAGAATTCTGTCTTTAGTATCCTGCATTGCATACTTTTGATTAAATAATGGATGTGTGCATGTGTTTAACTATTTTCTTTATTGTGATTTATTGTATCTACTGGCTTAATTTAAAGTCCATTATAATATTCTATGCTACATTTAGTAACAAAGTTTTTTGTTTCTTCAAATTATTATATTACAAATTTGTCGGCAAAAGGAGGGTTAGAAACATAACTGAAATGCAATATCTTGAAAAAAAATGCAAGTTATTCTGTGATATAATCAAACTGGAAGAAATTTGAATATATCAAATAGCTGATGTGGTAGCAAAGGAACCATTAAATACATAACAAAATGAGAACATTTAATGGAAAGCCTGGTAGTTGTATTGCATCATCATGTATTACATGAATGATCACAAAATTGCAGAATCACAAATAGTTTCATTTGGAAGGAACCTTCAAAAATCATTAACACAAAGCTCTGTCCAACCTGACTGAATACTTTTCATGATGAGTCATACACAATTTCTCCAGGCATACTGTTCCAATGTCACATCACCTTCACCATAAAAAGTTTCCTACACCTACTCTCTTTCCATTTAAAGATATTGCCCCTTGTCCTGTCAGTACAGGCACTAGTAAAAAGTCTCCCTGTACCTTTCTCATAAGTCTGCTTTATATGTTGAAAGATGACAGTGAGGTGCCAATGGAACCTTCTCTTCTCCAGTCTAAACATTCCCAATTGTCTCAGCTTTCCTTCATAGAAATGTTCCAGACCTCTGATAATCTTCACAGCCCTTCACTAAAGGAAGCCATTCCAGCAGGCTCATGTCTTCCCTGTACTGGAAGCCCCAGGACTGGATAAAGTATTCCAGGTGGAGTCACACAGTGGCACCCTTCCTTCAGCATACTGGTCACACTTCTTTTGCTGCAATTCAAGATACTCTGGGCTTTCTGGGCTGCAAATACACATTGCCAGCTCATATCCAATTCTCATTCACCAGTATTCTCACGTCCTTCTCTGTGGGGCTGTTCTCAATCCATTCATCCCCAGTCTGCACTGATATTAGAAATTGCCCCAGCACATGTGCAGGATCTTGTACTTTCCCTTGTTGCTACCATGAAGTTCACATGAACCCACCTTTCAAGCTTGTCAAGTTGACATCCCTTCCTGTAAGGATATCAGCTGTATATACTCAGCTTGCTATCATCTACAGTATTCCACTCCACTCATTTATTTTCCTGTACTATTTCCTTCTACCGAGTGGCAGAATACAGCATTCAGAAGGAAATGCAGAAGTAAGAAACACAAATGTAATTCAGCAGTTGGAAACTGGGAGAGAAGAGTATCATCATCAAATAAGGCTCTCAAATTAGTCTAGATATTTCTAAAGCAAGACAAGATATACAGCAACCAAAAACTTATATTAATCAGACTCCCAGGTCTGGCCAGGAGAGGGTTAGTTTTTTCAGTAGCTAATAAAGGGCATGGCCAGGACCCAGAGGATATTCTATACCACCTCACATCATTGTTAGGAGTGGAAGAAAGAGACTTTCTTCCAGGAAGAAGGAGTTCTGGTTCGGTCGAGGAACCATGGCAGAGGGAGCCATCTGATTTATTAATTTCCTATTATCAGGGTTTTTTTCTGCGTGAATTGCATCTTTTCTTATAACTTCTGTCATTAGTATTGTGGTTGTTATTGTAGATTTTATTAACTTATTGCTGTTTATGGTAAATTTTTCTTCTCTCAGTGTGTAATCTTTGCGTTTTGTTCCTCCCATTCTCCTCTCCAGAGCTGTCTTAGGTTGTAATGCAGGATGTAACCAAAAGTATATATTCTATCACCATCTGTTGAAAGTAGTGATCTTGTATGACAAGAGTGCTGCAGGGAGAGAAGGGGAAAGCCAGGGGCCAAGATGGAGTGGTGCATGGTTTGAAAAGTCTCGGGGGGCACTGAATTGTGGGGCACCATTCCTAAATCACAGCAATCAGTCTTCTATTTATAATTTCTTTTATTTTTTTTTTTTAAGAATCTGGTGTTTCATTAGATTTGGTTGACATTGCAGAGTACAAAGCGTCCTCAAGTCAGTGTCATAATAGTGATCTTATCCTTAAGACATTAACACTTAGTTAAACTTCTTCCAAAGCAAAGGTTGCCTTAGAGCTGCTCACCTTTTGCAATCTGTGGAAATCCTCACCAGAGGCTATTTGGTGCTTCCACAGAAATGGTCAGAGAATAAGCATAGGGAGTAGAAAGCCCTACATTTTTTTTCCCTGAGAAATTGCTGCTGTTAGAGCCAGAGACATGCAGCTTGATGGCCAACACTAGCAGTCACCAGATCACACAGCATTTTACATAAACCCCATGGTTTCCCTTGGACACAAAATTGTCATCAAATGATGACTGGACCACCCAAATAATCTCATCTGTCTTGTGGCAGACAAGGCATATATTGTGCGAACTCTGTTATATTAATCTTTGCAGGTTACAAAAAAGAAAAACATAGCTTTTTCCACCCAGCTTCCTTCCAGGTTTAGCTCTGCCATAAACTGAGGTATATTTCAAAATTCAGCTGCCCTTTTAGGATGGTGACCTTGTTTTCCTTCACTGTAAGCTGCTGGTTTGGTTAAAACAGAAGAAAAGATTTCTGTAAGACTACAACAGGCATTGTTTTGTCAGTACACTACTATCTGACAAGGGTTATTGGGGTAATAAAACTAATTTAATTGTGTCAACACATCAACTATCTTTTTTCCATATTTTTAAGCACCTAAAAATAATAGAAGTTTAGTCTACTTGTCAGGAATCCTCACCAGGTTTAGTATCATAATGTAGATGAAGATATTATATCACATGCTAAGTGTCATAACCATTAATTTACCATTTCATTGCAACAAAACAACCACTGAAACAGAAATGCCTTAAAACTAGAGAATCAAAAAATCACAATTTACCTCCTCAATCAATTAATCCCATGTTAAAGGAGAGCAAATCCCACTGGAATGAAGAAAGAACCATTTATTCAATAGCCCTGGAATGTTTTGCCTATTCTTTCAGCACTGGAATATTGTACTGGTTCTATCTGGAATGGAATTAACGCTTCTCATAGCAACTTATACGGTGTTATGTTTTTGGATTTATGACCAAACAATGGTAATAACTGAACAGTGCTAACACAGCAAAAAATTTTGTTTCTCATTCTGCTGCCCCAGTGAGTCAGTTAGGAGTGGGCAAGAGGCTGAGAGGGGACAGGGCTGAGACACTGGATCCAAACTGACCAAAGGAATATGCTATAGCATATAATCTCATATTCAGCAGTGAAAGCTGGAGACAGGGGCAGAATGGGAGTGAGTTTTCCAAGGTCCCTATTGCTTAGGGACTGAATGTGGATCAATTTGTGGTGAGTGCTTTTGCATCACTAGTTTGTTTACATCTTCTTTTTAAAATATGTTTATCCTGATGCATGAGTTTTCTCACTTTTGCCTTTCCCTTTCTCTCCCCATCCTGCTGTGGGAGACTGGACTGCAAGGGACTGAGCAAGCTGTATATTAGTGTTAACCCACTACAGATGTAGTTGCTAATTTTTGGCCACTGAAATTGAAATGGAACTGAACCTTTCAGTTCTATTAGTAATTGGAGAACTACTAATGGACTACTAGGCAAGGCATATGGTGTTATCAACATGCTAGTCCCTGTCTTGTCTAAGTCTGTTCAGATGGTCATCTCTGATGCATTAGAGACATGAAGCAGAACCATTTATGAAAAAGAAATCACAGAAATGTAGCAGCCTTTCTGGGTAGTGGGATGGACTCAAACACAGGTTCTCTGTCTGACTTTCACAGCAACTAACATGTATGTCAATGCTCCCAGGATGGCTTGCTGGCTTGCAGGTATGAAAAAAAGATAAATAAAAAATGCATCACATTTTTTCTTGTGATATATAATCTCTCTTTAACATGACAGAAGGACACTACAGATTCTACAGTCAATTTATAGTAATTGCTGTGAATAAGATTATGAAAATTACTGGGAAAAAGCATGAGTCATGCAACTGATTTTTATTTCCATAACAAATTCAGGACAACATAGATGAATGGGATCAAGCTTGACAAGATCTGCCTGCACGAGAAATCTCTTGGAATTCTGTAGAGGCTATTTTTCACCTCTGGGCTCTTCAGTGGATTAAGTTATGCCACCTGACAAGTGAACAGTAGTCAAGCATTAACACGCTCTCTAGGGTGATGAGACATATATAAGACTAACCAGGATCTCCTGGATAAAATCCTTGCATGACCGCTCCACATAATCACATTTTTTTATTTCTCACATTCCATTTGGAAAGTAGTTTATATTTTACATCTGCTGCTGTTATGCTGTTATAAGAAGTTACTGAGTTTCATAATTTCCTTTATTTGGAATGATCTTCAGATTGCTAGCCTAAATTTATTTGTAGAAATTTTATAATCATTCAGTCTTTTGTATAGTTCATCTTTAAATAGGTTTTTTCCTTCCCTGGTGTTTATTTTTGATGTTTTCATAGGTAACAGACATCTCAGTATTTATTTTACTAGCCTGGATAAGCCATTTTCTCTAGTCTCTGTTGACAAAATAAAAAATTCCCCTCCTTAAATGGTCCTAATGGACTTATTTTGCATCTGTTCTCATCTCAAATTACTGGATAGTCCTCCTGTGACTGTTAGATTTGGAATTTCATTTCTTCAGTTTTTGCATTTAATGATCTCTGACATGCTGCACAAAAACTGAATACATGACCTTGAGTTCTGCAGCTGTGAATTTAATGTCTGTATTCTTTTGCAAGCCTTTCTGCTCATCAGCCTTACCATATTTCCACCGTTTTGCAGTGACAACACACAGAAAAACTGTGTCAGAAAATATGAGTAACCCTGTTCCTGAAAATTGCTAAGTGATAAAGGCTGATCCTTGAAAAAATCCACAAATTACCTTCTTCATGACCAACACCACTTCTTTCCAAATAAACACATTTTTGCCTCTGTTTAACCAGTCTTTGGCTCATTTTTACAATTGTGGCATCAAAGTCCATTCTGTTAGAGTTAAACATTCATTTTCCATAGTTCTCTGTATCAAATACATTATGGAATACCAGGTAGACGAGATCTACTGCTTGAAGCTCAACCATCTTCTTGAAAGATAGAAACCAAATGAGTTGAGAACAACTTGGTTTTCCTTTATAATTTTTTTATTTCAACCTGCTTTCCATTTAGAACTACATGTCTAATGACTCCTTCCTCTAAATGTTTAAAATTTTTACAACCAACAATGTAGATGAGGATAGAGTTAGGCTATAGAATGGTAATTCAGATTACAGAGTGAGATCTGCTAGGCTAACTTTGTCAGAGAGAGCACAAATGTGTGACTATAAAAAACATCCATGAAAACTAAAGATTCTCAAATCCTGTGTCTTGACTGAAGGAGCACAAAATTGTGGGGGGATAAACTCCAAAACGGCCTTCAAATACCGCAAACATTGTCATTTGGAGGAGGGGGAATAAGAAGGGTGGTAAGGCAGTATGTAGGACTTTCACAACCCTGAAATCTGCATCTTCTAAGAAGACATTATTTATGTCTTCTTAGAAGTTCTCCACAGTCTTTGGTATGCTGCCCAGACAACATCAGGCTTAATGAGCATGTAATACAGCCATTGAGGCAGCTTTAGGAGGAGAGTAAGGAGGTGACATCCCTTCCATGCCTGCACAAATGTAGAGCAGGATTTGACTCCCACACGTTACATATACATTCAAATAATATTCAAGCACAACTTCTGAATTAGTAGTAATAGTAAAATCATTGCCGCACAATAAGGCTTTTAACTATGCTTAATGACACTGAATTTTCATTCTATAAAATATGTAAATTCCGGAATTATACAGCTAACATCTCTGTGTTTTCCATGGAGAGGCAGTAAAAGCCAAAATTAAATCCATGGCCTCCCTGAAAGTTTCCCATTTAAGATTTTTTTTTTTTTAGATGGGAGATTCAGCGTCATAGTTGTTGCATTTATTCACAGATGAAATTTTTAATTCATTTTTAAAAATCTGAATTGGTAATTAAATTCACTAATTTCTTGTAAGCAATGCAGCATTCTAATAATGGTAGTACAAATTCACCTTTTACACAAGCCTACATTAGTGGTCCTAACAAGGTGTCAGAGAAAAAATAGAGATGAAGTTGCAGAATGCCTTTATTATCTAAGGATCCCATTCAATGCAAATGTAGATCCACTTGTGCAAACTGGAGTAAAACACTAGACAACATTTTACATTAATCTGCAAGCACAGAATCATTGAATTATGGAATGGCTTGGGTTGGAAGGAATCTAGTTCCAGCCCCACTGCCATGGGCACCTTTCACTGAACCAGGGCTCTCAAAGCCCCATCCCATCTGGCCTTGAACACTGCCAGGGATGGGTCACCACAGCTTATCTAGGCAACCTGTTTAATTGCCTGGTCACCCTCAGAGGAAAGAATATCTAGTATCTAAACTAAACCTACTCTCTTTAAGTTTATGGACATTACCCTTTGTCCTGTTACTACATGACCTTTTAAACAGTTCCTACCCAGCTTTTTTATAGGCTTCCTTCAGGTACTGAAAGGCCACAGTATGGTCTCCTCAGAGCTTCTTTCCTACAGGCTGAATAAGCCCATTTTTCTCAGCATGTCATCATAGGAGAGGTGGTCCATCCCTCTAACCATCCTGGTGTCCCTCCTCTGGACTCCCTCCAACAGGTCCATGTCCTTCCTGTGCAGGGACCCCAGAGCTGGATGCAGGGTTCCAGCTGGGGTCTCACCAGAGCAGAGCAGAGGGACAGAATCCCCTCCCTGCCCTGCTGCCCACGCTGCTTTGGATGCAGCCCAGGACACGTTTGGCTTTCTGGGCTGGGAGTGCCCATGGCTGGGTCATGTCCAGCCTCTCACCCACCAGCACCCCCAAATCCTTCTCACAGGGCTGCTCTGATTTGTTCATCCCTCAGCATGTGCTCATACCAGAGTGTGCCTCAACCCAAGCACAGCACCTTGTATTTGGTCTTGTTAAACCTCATGAGATTCACATGAGCCCAGTGCCTGAGCTTGTCCAGGTCCCTCTGGATGACAGACAAGTTAACCTATCCTTCAAACAGGTCAACCACACCACTCAGCTAGGTATTGTCTGCAAATTTACTGAGTGTGCACTCAAACCCACTGCCTAAATCATTCATGAAGACACTGAATAACACTGTTTCCCATACATTCTCCTGAAGCCCACCACTTCTCACAAATGGCCATCCAGACACTGAGTTCTTTACCTGTACACCCTGGATAAGACATCTAGCCAATTTCTCATCCACTGAACAGCGCACATATCACATCCATGCCTCTGCACTTTAGAGAGAAGGATGTGGTGGCAGACCATGTCAAAGGCCTTACAAAAGTCCAGACAGATCAGAGCCCTTCTCTTGTCCATGGATAAAGTCACTCCACTGTAGAAGGCCAACAAGTTGGAGGGACTTTTCCTTAGTGAAGCCATGTTGCTTTTTCAAACCACATCCCTGATCTCTCTGGGCCTTAGCATAGCTTTCAGGAGGATCTCTTCCATTATTTTTCCAGGGACAGAGATGATGCTGACAGGTCAGCAGATCCCAAGGTCCTCCTTTCTACCTTCTTCTAAAATGGACAAAATGTTTTCCATCTTTCAGTCACCTGGGACTTTACCTGACTGCCAAGATATTTCAAATTTCACCGAGTGGCTCAGTGGCTACATCAGGCAGTACTCTCAAGCCTCTGGGATACATCTCATCAGTTCCCATAGACACACCTATGCTCAGGTTCCTCAGGTGGTCATGAACTTGATCTTTGCTTACAGTGCAAGTGACTTAACTCCCCCAGTCCCTGCCCTCAGTGCCATCCACTCAAGAAGTGTGAGAAGAAGGGGTGCCCTTGAAAACTGAGTCAAAAATGTCCTCATAAAAACAGTCAACTTGCAACACTAGTGTTTAATACTGCCTCTTCAAAGTGGGGATATAAAAAAATTTCCTCTGTTTCATACAAGACTGAGCTGTTAATAACATGGAATAACACTGACAAATCACACTGAATAAATGACAAAAGTAATAGATGAGATGGCAGTTCCTCAGAATAGGCATGTAAGATGAGAATATGTATTTTCTTCTTGGAAACTCACAAAACACGCTGGGAATCTAATTAATAGAAAAAGTTATTTTAGGTATTGAGAAGTCACTTAAAATTCTATTACTAATAGTTTTTCTCTCTGAGTTCTTGAAAATTGGATTAATGATATGCACAAAGGAAATTTTATACTGTGAAATAGAAAAGAGACAAAAATTCCCTGTGATTTCTTATAAAAGTATATCTCAAAAGCAGTTATTTTTAATCCTAAATATTTGGAAAATCAAAAATAGGAGAGGACACAGTACAAATATTTTGTTAATAGCTCTTTGAGAAGTATAATGGATCATTTGTGAGACAAAAAAATCCCAATATAACCTTACAGTTCCATGCCAGCACAAAGGCTTTGGGAACGTATGAAACTTCAGCTCACGGTTTCCTATGTGAACATGAGAATATATTGTTAGATAGTTTCAGTTATAGCAATTACTAATGCACTAGCACTACTTTATATACAGCAACTGCACTGCAGCCACATAGTCAAAGCCAAAACTGTAATCTCACTCAGAAGACAGAGAAAATCCCCTGGCTACAACCCATTCATGACTCTTTCTCTGTTATTCCTAGACAAACCATTTAAGACAGACAATTCCATTCGGCAGTTTTCTTTTTTTTTATAATTCTCATGAAAATATTAATATTTCATATGTACATAGAATATATTATATTTAATATATTGTTGTTATATTATAATTTATTAATAATAATTCTATTACATCAATAATTAATATAGACAAACTATCAAATAAAAATTATTCTTAGCTGTCTTCTGTTACAGATATGTCCTTGTTCATCTACATATGTGACTATAAAAGTGTGATTTGAAATATCTAATAATGAATTCAACTCTTTCTTCTCTCTGATTCAGACTGGAGAATTATTTTCTAAATCTGATAAAACAGGAACATGAACTTCAATATTCCAGAAGTCTAGAACCTTCTACTGCAGCAATAATTTTTTTCATTGAAAATATTCTTATCACCTCATGTTCTCTTATACGTTTACCCCTTGTGAGAATTAAAAGTTGTCATAATATGGCTCACCAGGTTATCCTCTGCCAGATGATTTGTTGATCTAAACTAGACTTCAATTCTGTCTGAAGATTAAAGACTCAGCAAGACGCATGTCACTGCCAGCATCAACTATCTGTCATTGCTCTCAAGTACATTTTAGCTGTGCTATTTACCTAGTTATTGCTGCTTTGTAAGCAGAAGACAAAATGATGAATATTTTAGCACTTAACGTTTCCAGACACCTTACCTTCTGATTTAACACTCAGTCCTCACTCTTTGCTTAGATAGTGCTCCCAAATCAAATCCACACTGATAATTTTCCTTATGAAAATTTAGTAGATAAGTTGACTTATCTATAAGTATACTTAAAATATGAAAGGTTTCATTTAGAAGCAGTATTCAAATACTTGAAAATATCCAAGACCTTGTTGTCTTATGAAAATAATTAGCATTTCCAATACACATTAATATCGGTCTCTGTTTGCATATATAATAAGTGAAATAAAAGCACGGCTATTTGCAAGCATTTTCCCTTACATGTAAATTAGAGAGCATTACACAAATTAAGACAAAGCTCTGCTAATTTATGCCATAACAAAAAGGGCAGTTCCACTGCTTTACTGATAGGTGGCTTATCAACACACAACATTCAGTAAGACTGAAAAACATCGGGGAATTTTTGCAAAAAAATGCTGAACAGTTCAGGTACACAGTCTTGGAGTGGCTTTTTGTATTATTTCTTTTTAGACTACATCAGTGATTATGCATCATTTTCTGGATAGGCTAGAATTACTACTATGATGTAGAATTATATACAAATTACATAT
>VZTT01033796.1:2390-37650 GCA_013400855.1 Buphagus erythrorhynchus | reverse complement strand
GTTTTTACACACTGAGATTATAGGGTTTGCTTAAAATTTATGGAGCTGGTCACACACTAAAAATTGGAGAGTTTGTTACTGCAGTTTCTTTGGTGTATTTTTCACCATTGTAATGGGCTACAGGGAAACAAAAGAGGGTATGAACATAGGGCAGTTGGTATTTAGATTTGGGTGGCACTTCGACTTGTTGTAAATACCTTTTTACAAAAACTGTTTTCCTTCTATCATGCTATTGAATTGTAGAAGATATTGATATGGAAAAGTTGGAATTATTTAATATTCAAAATTAAGAGTAATTTTTAAAATATATATATTGTATTTCTCATTGTCAACCTTTTGACTGATAAGGAATCCTGAGGTCCAGGCTAAACTCACCCATGGGGTAGAACGGGCTGTCAGAGAGTGAGGTGATAGATGGATCTATTCCTCACCTTCCAAACCCAGTTTCTTTATAAAGTAGTAGAAAGCAAACCTTTTCATAGAGCATCAAAAAGCAAGCTGAAGAACAACACTACTACCTTTCATGGTATTTTTTTTCAGGCCTCTGCCCCTGGTTTTAATCCAAAGGAGCTGCTTTCGGAACTGGCGGGTCCGGCTTTGGTGTTTGCTGGCTGAGGAAGAGGTATGCCCTTTGTCCCTCACCTGCAGATAGCTTGGATGCTTTTACTTTACCAAGGCAGGCGCTTCCCAGTGGGCTGCATTCAGAAAATGCTTTTCATAGCATTAGTACAGAACCAAGTTACAAAAGAATATTAATCTAATACATTCCAAAATTCAAATATGTGTGATTAATAAGCATTATTATCTATAAATAAGGCTCTAATGATACTTTGGCAGTGTTGTAAACACAAGAATCAGAAGCAATTATTGTCATTATTGTTCTGCAAGTACCTTCCATGAATACCAAATGGATATTACTGTCCAGCTCCTTGGCACATAGAAATCCTGTAAAGAACAGTTGTCAGTCAGTGAGGCCTGACCGGCTGCTGTTAACTACGTTTGTGTAAAATGTAGTGTACCTAAAGACAAAGCTGACGAGTTATTGAAAGCAAGATGACTGATTAAAAAATTTATTCTTTGTCCTTTGCAGTACCCAAAATTAAGTTAAATAAAGCCTATGAGAAAGTTTTCCCATCTTGTGAGATGAACTGTTTGTGTGATGGCTGTGATTAAAAATGGAAATGTACTCTCCCCCAAAAACACTGCCCTTCTTTGTGTGAAACACACAAAGGTGAGGATGTCCCAGCTGAAAGGTGGTGTGTAAATAATGACAACATCCCTCACCCCCAGATGTAAGAAGTAAGGCAGGACTAGTTTTCAAGAACACAGTATGAAAGGGGTCTTAACCCTCGTCACATTTACCTCTCCTCAGTTTGTACAGGTCCCGTAGACTGGAGTCACGCTGGTGGCCGGGTCCCATTCTCTCTGATGCCCCCACTCACCCGCCTTTGGCAGTCTCACCTCCCTCACCAAACCTTGCTGCTTTAGATGGCGCCAGCCAACAGCAGCATTTTGTGGTGGGTGTTATGTTGTTCTTCGGATTCCAGGGTGTCATTGCGAGCGGGAACAGTGTGGGTCTGACTCTCCAAATATGCAGAAAGAAAAAGTAAAAAAAAAAAAAACAACTAAACCCCAAACACTAAGCTTTACTTTCCAAATGTGTTCAATTCTTTTTTCTTCTCCTTGATATTTGGGGCGTGCAGCACCCTATACCATGTGGTTTAACATTTTGTTCTCTATTTGTAGGTCAACATTTCCATGATTAAACTTCATCCTTTATTCAGCCTGTTCTGGCTAGGCTTTGCAGCACATGTGATATAAGCTGTTTTCACAGCTAGTAGGCCAAATCTTACTCTGAATAAGGGAGCCAAACATATGTGACTGAGTCAGACACTTAAATCAACTCCTTGGTAAATGGGAGATAACTCCAGGTGCAGTGATGAACACTGAGAACCAAAAAAGTGGGAAGGGTGGCCTGTGTTCCTCTGTGTAGGAAAGGAGACATCCTATGCACACAGGCAGTGAAATCATAGCCCTACTCAAATTTTGCTCTCCTGAATTTGCCTCAGGGTACAGAGCCCTCTTCCCTGAAGTAATTGGGAATTTTTCCATTCAGGGTCAGGCCAGCCTGGGGTAGGCTCACCTGCAGCTGAGAATGGAACAGGCTGTGCAAGAGTAGGACAAGGCAGCAGGAAGTGAGCCCACCCTACATTCGTGGCACACACAAGAAGATTGCGGGGGGAATGTGGAGGGCTTTACCTACAGCATTATGTTTCTTTCTCTTGCCCTCCCTTCTTCTTCCTTACCTATCTCATTTACACACCAAGGCTGGTGGCTCTTCTTTCACTTGGTGGCAAGTATCAGTTGCTCTAAGTCCGTGAAGTTGGACTGGGCAACCTATCCACTTAAATCAGTGGAACAATTCCCAGAAGCACTGGCCATCCAGAGTGAGTGTGACCCACCAGTAACCCCTGGTGCAGAGGATTTTTGTTAAAGGACTCTGGCTGTGTGGCCAGCAGCCCTCCTCCTGTCCTTCCTTGCCATTGCCTCATAAATCTGTTAAGTTCTGGGAATCTTACAAGGCTCATCAGGCACAAACAGAAGTGCCAGAGGAGCAAGGGATGGTATAAATGATCTAGACTTGCTGTGTGATGCTCCTACCTTCACCATGGCTGGACTGGTTGAGGCTGTTGGATTGCTACACAGCAAGTACCAGAGTTGCATAGCAAGAGAGCTCCTGCAGGAGGTCCAGAGAGGACCTATTTTCCTCAAATGGGCATGGCTGTACCCACAATATAGTAGAGAGAGGACTGTGCTTCATCTATAATTTGGCAATGAACTGCAGCATCACAGAAAGGAGTTGTCAATGAACCATTTCTGTTAGGAACAACTACTTCCAGAGCTACACTGGGGCTGACTCCCTCAGCTAAAGGAAATACAGGCAACATAGCAGGACTTTCAGTGACATTTTTTATTGTTTGTTTGTTTGTTTGTTTTAATGGCACCCATTCTTTAGGTTTTGTTCATTTGCTTAGGTCTTTTCCAGTAGCTTTTTCTTTTTTCATTTAGGAAGAAAAACATGCCCTGCCCAAAACTAAATCTGCTTTCTTGATCTTCATTGAAAAAGGTCAAATAGTGACTACTGTGGCTTTGTGAGCACTTTGTTACCCATAGTTTAGTAAGTCCTGTCCTGATAAGACACAAGGTAGACAACCCATATAAGATGAAGTTTATGCACTGAGCTTTTGAGGACCTGCCTCATGGCTGGGCAAATCCCTGGGCATGCATGTGGGCATCTGATCCACTTCCCTAGCATTACATTGGGAAGAAAAGCCTGCTGGCTACAAGATGTTACCAAGGCAGGTAATAGAAGGCAGATGCCTTCAGTGCTTGTCATGCAGTTAGTGGATGCTGTACTGAATGAGGCACAGTAGATGATCTGGTCTGGCGTGTCTTGGGGACATGGAATGGTGCAAGGCAGGGGTAGGAGGAACTGCACACTCCTGGAAAGCAAGAGGGAGAGTACCATGATTCTGCCCTCACTGGAGTGAAAGTTAATCAAGAATATGCTGGACTAAATCCCTATGTGCATCAAAGATACATCGGTATCAAATTAATGGAAAGGAGAGGGGAATTTAGGACAGCTAAGATCTGCTGATAGGGTCAAGTGACCTCCCTGTCCTTGGGTCTGCATTTTGGAAAAACAAATTGCACTTTGGTTTCACTTTTAAATGTGTAAGCCAAACTGTGATGCTTACAGAGAGCAAGATGATTGGAAGAAGATGGGAAGGTCCTGTGATAAGGAAGCAAGAGGATTGCAGCATGGTATGGTGATAGGAAGTTGAGCAAAAGAAAATTAGAATTTTTCTCTTCTACTTATTTAGACAAAAGAAGTTAAATCTCCATTTTCTTATGCTTAAATAATAGTCTCCCTCTTCCATGCTATAAAAGATCCCAAGATCATGCACAAATGAGTTAAGACTGTGGTAACAGACATAATTTCAATTTAATGAAGAGACAGTATGTTTTGTATTATCTTTTCTCTTGTTTTTGATTGCCGTTTTTGGGGGGTTGATATTACTGTAAGTAAATACATTTGTCTTTTGTTTAATTTCCCCCCTGTGACCTATTTCATTTAATTAGAAGGAAATGCATAATAGAAAATGAGTATCATCACACTGGGCTCCATCCAAAGCCCATGAAATTATCAGGAATCTTTCCCGGGCTTTTCACTATCACCGGTCCAGCCCAGCAGAAAAGAGGGGCTATTTCCACCTTATCTGGAAGAATGTGTGCTGTCAATATAAAAATATTACAGTTCTTATTTTAAGGTCTGGCCCCAATACTAAGGAAGGATTTTGCTACTGCATGTGCGTCTCTGTGCCACATGTTTCACATCTGTGGCAGCACATTAAAGGATAAAGGTTCCTAAAACTTTAACTCTGAATATACATATAAAAAGAAGATACAAATTAAGGAAAAGATAAAAGATATTGATGGAAGTACAGGAGATGCTCTTTAACATGCATATTATTGACTCAATAGATTGTTACGGCTTCAGAGCTATTAGGGTCTGCTGTGTCAATGTGTACTTAGGGACTGTTTAATATGCAGATGGTTGACATGACAGACTGGAGCCATTACAGTCTATCATGTCAGGGGGGATACATGAATACGCACTTTGCCAACACTGTAAAAAGTCCCTTTAAAATGCAGTAGCTGTTTTTTATAATAATTTAATAGGTTTGGTTCTTCGGATGCCCAGAGACTTGAGAGTCTGGATTTATCAGCAACAAAATTTATTTCCAAATTAAGTCATTTTCCATGTGGAATGTGCAGTCTGGAGGACAGGGTGTAATCTCAGATATGCAGCTCCTATCAAATCTTGTAAAATTAGCTACTGCACTTGTGCATGTGTAGAAGAGATCAGAATCTATCTGTCGGCATGTGTCTTTTTGAAGAATGTAGTTTTGTCTTTTTGAGGGGTAAGGGAGAATGTCGTCTCTTTTTTCATTCAAATAATCTTCAGTAGCAATTAAATAGCTTATGCTACCTAAGAGATCAGCTATTACAAGATAAACAGCATGACAGTTTGGAAAACTGAATAAGTCTTTGATTATTTACTAAGTTTTGATATCTGCTATTTGCCTCAAAATGCTAAAAAGTGAAGTATAAGATACTAACATGAAAGACTCATTTGATCATCATAAGGAAAGGAATCAGTAGTTTTGCTTTTCTTTTCCTCAACAACTTATTTTTTATTAAAATAGCAAAGCCAAGTGTTGTGTTTAATAAGATATATTTTTTCATTTGAATATCAAATGGAAAAATACAATTAAAATATTTCTACTTTTACATTAATCGTAGGCTATATTTCAGCAATGCATACATCTAAGAAGCTCAGCATACACATTTGGTATATATTAGATGCTTCTAACAGATGCCTAGACCTCTTCCCTTGATTTTTAATGTTCTTTTTTATGGCAGTGATCCAGGGACATTTTAATTTGCAAGCCTGTGAACTTGGAAATAATACTTGTAGTGGGGCATTATGTCTAGTCCATACCCTCTAAGTTTATTGTCCTGTGTCACCTAGCTCTGATTTTAGTTGATTTGCTGAACTGAGTCGCATGGTCTAGCACAAAATTCACTGAGCAAATGCACTCTGCCTTGCAAATAATAGTAATTGTGCAATATTATAAAGGTCTTTCCTCTTATCTGTGGGAGAGTTGGGGGACAAATCCTACAAAAATATACATTTTTAGGCAAATGTGATGGCTGATTTCTGACAGCTCCTTTTACTGCCTGGTGCTAACAGGGAGACCACGGGAGCAGTCTGGATGTGGTGGCAATGGGTAGGGCAAGTGCCAGGAGGTAGAAGGTGCAGAGAGCATATTTCCCATAAACTGTTACACAAGAGTCTTCTGTGAGATTTCTACAATAACACAGGAAAGTCAGAAAAAGCTTAGGGAAAAAGGGAGGTCTGGAAAAGCCCAGGAGGTGGCTTCTTCTTACAGCTGAATTCACCCTGTCCTCATGGAGAGGTCTGTAATGGAAGATACCTCTCCCTGGAGCTGAGTTCCCTCTGCAACAAGGGAGGAAGAAGCAGCAGCAGCCTGAGCTGCAGGAAAATATATTGTAGCTTCAAACTGCATCAGTACCTGTGGGAAAGGTGAGCTTTGTTCCCTCCCCAGCTCTGGGATGGTGGGCACATCCTTGTGGCAGTGGGTTGTGACCGTGGCTGTGGGTTGTGACTGCTGTGGGAGTGGCAGCTCTCACAAGCCCTTCTGCCTCCACCTCTGGCCATCATAGTGGCTGAGGGGACACATGTGGCTCTCCAGGCCTCTCTGCCCTTCTCCTTCCCCAGTGCAGCCCTGGGAGTTTCACATCCCTCTCTGTGTTACCCATGTGTGGGAAAACATCATCAATGGAAAGAGGCATGTATGAAGGTACGATGTAAAGCACTGTGTTACCTGGTGCTAATCAATAAAGCAAAAATGTAGCTTTTTGACAGCACTTGTAATTTTGACTATTGCAATGGTGTGCCATTTCTTTGAATGCAGTATGCTTCTGTGCCCCATTAAAGCATGGCTGGCATCGCTTTCAACTATTCACAAATGCTGAGATGTTGAAAAATGTAACATTTACAAAAGATACATCTGGTGTATATTTACAAGGCTCAGGAATAATTTAAATAGTGCCTGTGCCATCACCATATTAGGAGAAAAGTTAGTCCCAGCCGCATATGTGAAATCAGTAGTCAAATGTGTGCTGGTTGAAAGTCCATTGCTATAATACGGTATTTTGGGGTATTAAACGTGAAAATACCAACCCGGGTATAATGCTCAAATTAGATAAATATAGACCTGCATAAAAGATGTAATAGCTACCTATAGGCACCTGTTTAAACAGTGTGGTCAGAAGAGGGTGATGGATTTTGAGGGATAAATGCTTAAATTTTTTTTTAAGTAAAGCACTGTCCTTGGCTTCTCATTGTGTGGTGTCATCATACCTTTTTTCCTGTTCTTCAGTGAGAATTGTAAGACCTACCTTGGAATCAACAAAAAAGCTATTGAACAGCTTCCTTTATATCACATAACATGTCAAGGACAAAAAGGTGTTTGTCTCCTCCTGCCAGTGCAATACCACTTAAGTTACATTTGTAAACTATTTTTTAATTAATGCGATGGGTCATGTTTTCACCACACTAAGGCAGGAAATTCAAGGTAAACCAGATACTCCCTTTCTCAGTCACACAAACATGAATTAAGCATGTAGCATCAGACAATTTCAATTTCTAGGTCTGTAATTGAATCTAGCTCAATGTGAACTCTTTTTTTCTGCACCATCACATTGATATCTGGATGTTAGTGACATTATTTAAAGCAACAAATCAACCTATAGGACTGTGTTCAACTTTATGTCGTTTGACAGTAAATGGAATAAAAAAATGTTACTTTTCTCTAGGGGCAGATTTGTTAAAGGGTTTTCATCTTTTGTCAAGATATTTAATCTTGGAATGTTACAAAAAAAATGCACAGTTTGTACAAGTGCAGATTTCTGCATGCACAGTTTGCCTGATTGCTAATTTGGCTGAACACACTTAGCCTTAACACACACAAATGAGAGAGGAAAGATAATTTTTGCATATATCCTTCTGAGTCAAGTGTGAGTCCCTGGACTCTAAGGGAAGCAGGTATCCACTTTTGGGGCTGAAGGCTGTCACTCTGGATCACCCTGTACATCAGTCTCAGTTCATGCATGCCAATGAGAACAAATCCTAACAATGAGCTGTTGAGTGATGCCAGCAGAAATGAATGTTTCTGAAAGCTTCAGGGCTTTGGAGAAAGCAGCTGAAGCCAACTCTGTGGCACTCACCACTGCTGCCTAGCTGAAGGAGGATAAGATTTTGACACAAGCCTCCCATGTAATGGATAGATTTGAACACACCTTTGTTTTCCAACAGGCTGAGTAAAACTGGTATGGGACTATAGAATTAAGCCAAAATGCCCAACCATGTTATTTCCTCAGAGGAGTTCACTAAAGAACAATTTCAACTAAATTATTAGGGCTACTAGTAATTATTATTATTAATTTCTTTTGGTAAGCCTGTCCCTCCATCACAGTAGCAATCATGTGCTGGGATGTCTACTGCTTAGGACACCATACTCCATTGGAAGTGGATGCCTGTTTAATTGATAGATTGCAAAGAAGGTCTGACCTATTGCCTTTTCATGTTTTGCTTTGTTTCAATTGCCTGGACTCTCACAGCTCCTTAGTAGCTTTTCTGATCCATCATGTCAGGCTGGCAGCTGCGCTTCTGCACTGTGCCTGCCTGCCCACCGTGAGCCAGATTTCACTCTCAGATGCTTGGCATACCCTCCTCCCTCACTGTTCTCTCACTGGAGAGCTGATTTTTCCTTCACCTCTATTAAACAGCTTTGTTTTAATGAGAACAACAATTTTCTCCCATGGGTCCTCAATCCAGGGCTCTAGGTGTGCAAGGACAGAGGAGGAGGGCACATTCTCAATGTCCCTAGGTGTGTACTATGCATGCGGGATCAGGCTCCTGCCTGACATCTGTGGACTGAGCCCTCTACCCCTCCCCGGAAATGGAACCACTCAGAACCATGGGCATTTTAGTTTGGAGATGTTTTCCCTGGGCTATGTAACTTCTGCCCTCACTGGAGACTCCCCACTTTTCTTGAGCCTAATTTCCCTGCATAATGCAGGCCTACAAAGGATGGCATCTCAAATGAATAAACTCCATTTTACATCAGTCCATCTGAAAAATTGTCCTCAAAGGTTTCCACCCCCTCCCAACATCAGGAAAAAAATGGTTGAAATTTTATAAGCAGATTTTCAAGATGGAACAGATTTTTCTTTTACTGCCAAGCTGTATAATAGGTGTTTTTGAGAGGTCGTTAACTTCAACAGTATAGTCAGAAACAGTGTTACACCCCACACTGCATCCATCGTTAAGCAATTAAGTTACTGATGGGCTTTTACATTTATTTACCTTGATGGAAAGATATGTTTACTGAACCTGAGTACAAATCAACATGAGGAGGTGGAAGTTCAGAGTAAATTTGACTAATGATGTTGTGTTTTCATCCTTAAAAGAAAGAAAAAAAACCTCTCTGCTTTTGATGCTATTTTATCTTCATTGGAAGGGATCCGAAATGATCCCAACTGTCATGTGAGTGCTCAGTTAGGCTTAGATCCTCTTTGATTGCAGCTGAACATCTCTCTCTGTTGGCTCATACCTTTCCTTATATGAATACAGCATACAGCACTTGTTTATTGAACAGCACTTTAACTCTTCCTCTGTGAATGCCCTCACAATTATATCTTTAAGCAAAATTTGAGCTGTGGCCACCTTTGCCTGAGGAGATGTTAATGTAGCCTCATCGCTGATGTGAAGGAAGAATTTCCTTTTGCTTTCAGAGTAACTTCTGAAATACAAATAAGAAATATTTATTTCAGTGAAACTTAATGCTCTCTCCTTTTTTTCAGGCCCACTCTTTTCTCCAGTCTTGGTATGTGGATTTCTCTCTCTCCAAGTAATTCCTTAGCATCCCCTTGAATGGCATCTACCACACGTGAGCATCCTCCACAGTCTCTAAGATACTTTTGTTGTTTTTCTTCTTTGAACATTTGTTTTTTTGAGATGACATTGACAGACATGAGGCCTAAGTCTGGAGATGTTCTGTGGGTAGAACTCACATTTATTTCAGTATGTTGAGCAGTTTTAGGATCTGATCCATATTGAAGACTAGCATGGTGTAACGAGGCCTGGGCATATACAACAATATGTATTCTAACACAGCTCACTCAAAACAAATATGTTCCCTTCTCCTGGGCTGGTATAAACAAACAATCTCCATTGTGTTCTGCATGGCTCTGCTGCGCCGCCTTGCACATGGCAAGAGCTTGGCTTCCCTGTTCACAAAAACAGCATCTCCGTTCTGCCACACAGAGCTTCCCAGTGCGTGCCCAGACAGATCTGTAGCTTAGGACATGGGTCCTAAAAACTGATAGTTGGTCTGGTGTTAAGTCCTAAGTGTATTATGAGGGAATTTTTCTTGCTACAGGTTTACGTAAACAGGGTCTTGTTTCTGACTCCTGTGCACTTCAGTGAGACAATACTGACTCTGGATTCCACAGCTGGAAAGCAGAGAATCAGTGTAATAGTTGTTGCAAGATCCTCTCACATTGACCCACAAAATCTTCTCCTCTGGTATGTAAATTTCCTTGCAATAAAAATTGTCAGCTTTGTGAAAAATTCGTGATGACTTGGAGTAGAAACATTAGCAGGGGTGAGTTCAAAACTCGTGTGTGAGATCCATTGTCTGTGTGAAGCAGAGTGAGTTTGAACCCAGGTGTTCTTTCTGTGATTGAACTCAGACTTTTATGCCATTTTGCAAAGCCATTACACTCTCCTGTAACTTGTGCTGGAAGCGGAGTGAGCTGTTTTGGCACTGAAATGATTTCATTGTTAGGCTAAGTGTTACACAGATGGCATTCTTAAATGTAAAATTCTTTTTATGATTCTTTCTATTTCATATTTATTTCATTAGATCATTATTTATGTTAAAGAGTCACTATTAATCTGAAATGTGCTCAGCTTGAAAGAAAATGTTGAGAGGAGTTTCAGGTATCTGATCCTCAATCCTTTAGTTTTTATGTTTTGCATTTCCCTATTTAAAATGGTTTTTTCTGTCTCTAGGTGCTATGTGACAGATCCACACAAACAACAGAGGGGAAAGAACCTCACTTAACTGATTAGAGAAGAGAAGCAGTGAAAGGGAATATACACAAAGCACTGCCAAATTCACAGAGCAAAGGAAAAGATAAAAAATAGAATAATTTCACATGGCCTTTTCTTTTTTCTCCATAGAGTAATGTAAAGTATTTCTTATACTAGCATCAGAGAAACAATTTTCAGAAAAAAATGTGATTTCTTAATTAAGGATCTCTAATTCAAAAGATATTTATTTAATAAAGAGTAATTATGATAGAAGCAACTACTTGTTCATATCAATAATTCATTCAGAAGTAAACTATATCAACATATTAGCATTTATTTTTCCATTTAATAGGCTGTGATTTAAAATAAATCTAAATCATCATAATCATTCAGCTCCATATGCTGGGAAAGAAAAAGTCACCTTAAACCAGATGCATATTGTGAAAAAAAAAAAAAAGGAAAGAAAAAGAAAAAGAGGAAGAAGACAAGTTGTTCTAAAGAAACAGCATATGGGAGAAAATCTTAAGCTTTGGTAAAGATGCTCTGCATTGTAGATGGCAATTTAGTTTTAAACTGAAAGAGGGTATGTTTAGATTAGATATTAGGAAGAAATCCTTCACTAAGAAGCTGGTGAGGCACTGAAACAGGTTGTCCAGAGAAGCTGTGGATACTCCATCCCTGGAATTTTTTAAGGCCAAGTTAGATGGGACTTTGAGCAACCTGGTCTAGTGGAAGGTGTCCCTGTGCACGGCAGAGGGGTTGGACTAGATGGTCTTTGAAGTCCTTTCTAACCCAAACAATACTGTGATTCTATAATTCTATGATAACTATGATTCTACAATAGCAAGGCTCAGTTATGCCAAACACGATTCTGGTCAATAATTTTCAAGAACTGGGAGTCAAATACTGATTCCTTTCCTTTAGAAAAAAAAAAAAAAAAAAGATTTCTCTCAGAGGCAATAAATGTGATCAAGAAAATTCTAGTTTGAAGATGTTTATTTATGGAAACAACATGCTGTTTGCAAGTCCTTATGTATGGAAACAATAGGTTGCTTTCAAATTCTAAGTTGGCTTTGCACGTGTACCTGCTTGTGTGCCTGGAGCTGCATTTATTTTTCCTGTTGCTAATTACATAGCCAATCCCTCTCCTAACTTGTATCCTTAACTACCCACATCATTTTGTCAGCTGACAGCTCTTTTTCAGCTCCCTAACACATCAGCACTCCAGAAGCAAGCTCTGCTAAAAACCTTTCCTTCTGTCACCTGTCTGAAGTCCAGAGTGTGGCGTTTGGAGCCCGTACATCAGGGTTGTACTTCTTTGAATTTTTTTTACTTTTGACTGAAAAAGGAATGAAGCCCTGATCAGCCTGTGCTTCCCTGCTACAACATCTCAAGAAGTTGGTGTAGATCTCCTCTTACTGCTTTTTCCTGCTTTTACTTTCAGTAGGTGAGGCCAGAGGCTGTGGTGGAGAGTGGGGTGTCACTGTTCTGCTCCCATGTGCAAGACAGCACTGACAGCACACCCTTTGGGCCTCGGTGCAGCCATAGCGCCCTCTTGTCCTTGGATGAGCTCAGCAAAGCCCTTTCTCTCCCTCAGACAGAGAGCCCTGTATTCTTTCTGGGAAAATAAGACTGTGCAGCCCTTCTTCCCCAGAATTCCAGCAGTGATGCTCTCATGTGACCTCTTGAAGTGGTGGCTGCAGTTGCAATGCAGTGAGCATGGGGCAGGTTCACTCCGCAAAAAGGTGTTTTCTTAGCCTCTCAGGTGAGTTTTGTCACCTGCGTCATTATCGTGTTACTCTTCCAAGGCTGTTAGTGCTGTCCCAGCAAACACTGCCCTGCACATGTAGTCTATGGTGTGTGGGGAAGTATAGTCCCAGCGCAGGCAAGTTTCAAAGGTATCTGACTTTTGTTCTTTTCCAGTCTCTGTCATGCTTAATGCTTTTAATATTCCTCCAACAATTTTTAAGGAGAAAAGTGAGTCAGTCATGTTTGATTTTCCATACCCTAACAGAGAGGAGCCATGTATTTTCCACAAGTTATTGCATTATTTCTCTCTCCGGTGTGGCTCTGATTTAGTGCTGGATGAAGCTCAAAAGGAGGATTAGTGTAGAGAGACTCCCATATGCTTGGATGCATTTCTGAACTGTGTACTATCCTCGCTGCGTTTGATGAAAAAAGCTGGGCTATAAACCTGATGAGAACAGGCTTCCATGCAAGATGTTTAGTATTTCCTGCTTCCATTTGGGCCAGGAATACGGCATATCCAGCCACTTTTGGCCCTGCAGCTCTTGGTCACAGGCCTGCCTGAAATTTAGAAAATCACAGCAGTGGAAAATGAATGGGGGAGTGAAAGGAAGTTGATTTTTCTCCACTTTAATAAAGGCTAGATCAGGATTTTGTTCCAGTTTTGGCAAAAGCTTTGTTGGGGGATGGGCGCAGGTAGAATGTTTTTATATTAATGGAATTGGTTCATCTGTCTATTAGATGGCTGCATTGAAGTGCAAGTCCATTTTTATGCTCCTGAGTAAAAGAACTTGTGCTGCTTTTTAAGGGCTGCCCCTTCTGGGAAAATTAGAGCTGGATGTAAATCTCAGACTATATTGTAAATATAGACAGAATTTTGTATTGAAAGAGTGTTGGAAATTGTGAGCATAAGAAGGAAGCAAGATGAAGAGAAATAGTGAAGAAGGGGGAGAGGAAGGCTAGGCTTCCCAAAAATAAGCTGCTGCAGTTAGTTGTACTACTGCTTGGTGTCACACATGGGGCCTTCACTTTACCTAATACCTGATCATTTTTCTAGCTGGTAGTTAAATTGTAAATAGTGAAACACAAAGCAGCACTGAAATTGACCCTAAAACTGCTGTTGTGTTTCCATTTGGGGCTATCTTCTTTAGTATTTTCTTTTTTTAAAAAGAATTTCCCAATAGTACTGTTATCGGTCGATCGTTTTTGCTGATTCTCCTCTCCATTACAAGGTTCCTGAGTCTGTGAATGAAAGGCTATGTTTTCTCAACCAAATCCTCTACTCCTCGGTCTATTAGTAAACTAATGTTAACTTACAAGATTTGACTGAAACCTCAGGGTCTGCCAGCTGGATGCTTGAGGAGTCCAAGCTGGCTAGGTAAAGAAACACCTTTTTCACATGACCCAGCTTGGCTCCCGAGTTGCCCCACAAGTTTCTATCAGTACAAAGGCTGACATTGTCTACAAGGAGCAACTCAGATTACGGCCCCTTCCAGCTGCATTGCCCCTGACCCCAATCCTGCCCTGGGCTGCCCAGGCTCTGCCCTCCCTGCATGCATGGAGACTTCAGCTGCAGCCTGCTGCCTGACAGCGTTGAGTCTGGTCTTGAGGGTGGCCTTGGATGCATTTTAAAAGGCACTGCAGACACTCTGTGAGGATAACATGGAATGATTATTTTAGGGCAGATTTTCCCCTAAAAAAAACAGCTCTACATGTGCGCAGTTTGATCTTCACACAAAAGATTTATATAAGAACTCACTTCTCTCTGTCAGTTACAGAAAAAAAAAAATAAAAAAAGCATGCTGGCAGGATTTAGAGAAGTGTGCAGGCTAAAGGATAGAAGCAGACAAAAGGGAGTTTTTCTTCTAAGAACATCTGCACAGCTGGAACCCTGGTAGTGCTGTGGTTTGAAAGCCTAGGTGTTGCCTGGCTGGGGCAAGGGACAATGTCTGTTTGGCACCCTCCTGACATGCAAATTTGGCCTGAGATTCTTAAAGCAGTCCTCAGCCATGTCCCTTGCTGTGCATACACAGATGCATGGACGTTATTTTGCCATCAAATGCCTGTTTTGGGCAATCTTCCACCTTGGAGGTAAACTATACATAAATGATCTGAGGGTAAAGGTGGAGGAAGAAACTGTGATTTCTTTACATGCTAAAGTAGATATAAACCAGGCACAAAGTTCACAGGAATAGAATATCTGCAGTGCCTCTAGATCAGCAGAAACCCAACATCCCTGACTCCTGGATGCCCTGCAAAAACGTGCCTATAGCTCAGTCTGAAGAAACTTAACAATAGGTCTGTTAGAGAAGCAGCCCTGAGAGCCCAGCAAGGATAGGAAGACTCCCTTGAGGTACCTGCACCCCAAACGTCTTTCTAAGGTCAGATCACCACCTATGGGTAGAGCACAGGCTAGATCTGTCTGATCTGCTTTGTGGCATGAAGAAAATGTATGTGTGAGTCAGGAACTGTTCTGATTTTTGTCTGTCTCAGGCTGGCCCCATTCAGCCATCTCTGCCCTTGCTGGGGAGTGAGTCCCAGATCCAAAGACAGATTCTAACAATACAGCCTGTGTGCTTGCCTCTAATATAACATGATGCTTATAACTGAATATAAGCAGGGATGAGGCTTTAGATCTTCCTCAAATCTCACTGTAACTTTGAGATTGTCAGACAGTGCTGAAGTGAGAGATCTGGAGTAGGAAAATTAGTGAACACAAAAGTCATGATATTTACTCAGTTTATGCATTTTCTCCCTTTTTTTTCCATAAAACCTGCATAACTGGCATGTAATTGTTTTGCTAAGTGAGACTTGAAAGCAAAAGTCTTGATAGCTGTCACATATCTTCTTTGTAGTACAGTATGTTGTCCTCAGAAGATAATCAGTAAAACTTGCTCAAAAAAACTTAATCAGCAGAACTGAGCACATTGTCAGTGCTTAACAAATAATAAATGATAATAAAAACCGCACTTCCTTTTGACACAACCTATCAAACTTTTGCTTTATTTCCAGGAGTACCTTACTTACTTCTGTTTAAGATTTAATACCTTCTACAACTCTGCTTGTTATGGTTGGGAGGACTGGTGATACAACCTAACACGGTGGAAGTATTGACTGAAATAAAATTTTGACAAAGGGCAGAAACAAAATACAAAGAAAATTCTTGAACTGTTCCTTTTCACTTACTGATGTTGCTTTACTAGTCTTAAAAACAGAATTCAAGAATAGATTTGATCTGTTCTATTGTTAAAATGTTAACCACTATGCTTACAAGTTAATAGAATCACATTTAAATTTTCTGATAGTCTGTTTTTTAAAAGACAGACTCATTAGGCTTTCTTTACAGAAGGGTGGATGTGTCCAGAAGTACATCTATTATTACTAATTATTTTTATTATAAGGAGCTTGGATAGCTCAGAGAGTTGTTAACATAGCTGGGGCTATCACTTCTTTGCCACCATTGTAATTTGGCCTTGGCTTGGAGTTACTAACACTCATTTCATTTTCTGATCACTTGGTACTTTTTATGCAATTTGTTGGTGGGTTTTACTCACTTAGAACAAGACATATATTCATGTTATAGAGAAAACTGCCAGGTCAGCTCTAAGCTGCTGCTAATTGTCACAGGCTTAAATGGACCCGTTTCAATTTAACCCAGTTGAGGATCTGACCAATGATCACAACTGGCATTAATTAGCAGATGTGTTATCAGACTCCGTGGAGATGTCCTGGGTTGAGTGACAACAGAAGCACTCAGCTGCTGCAGCCGGTGGAGCTGTGCCAGTTTGGCAGCTGATGGCACAGTGCCCGATGCTGGCAGGTGGAAAATCCAAGTCACCCCTGACAGAGTCACGCTGGTGGCTTCTGTCACCAGTCTCCAAGTAGAAGGAGCTGCAGAAGGAGCCCAGAGCATCAGACGGGTGGTGTTAGTAAAGCACAACAACACAAGACTCCTGGGAGGGGGAAGGCAGGGAGGGAAGACAGGGAGGATGGAGCACTGAACTGGCTTGTCCCTGAAGCTGGATATGCACAAGAAATTGCACAGCTAAGAGAAGCAAAAGCCACTAGCAAATGTGTTGGGGCTCTGGCTTTCCATGTATGCCATCTGATCTGACACTGTAATGCCATTTGCAATGTGTGGCAGAAGGGTGAGGGAAGCATATCTGAAAGCAGGGGATCCTGAAAAGCAGTTGAATTTCGCAGAGACAGCTACTGACAGCCTCAGCACTATTATGGCTGTAAACTAGAGGTTTGGACCATGACTAGAAAAGTGTCTTGAGCAGGTCGTGGGGGTGAATGAAGAGCAGGAATGAGAGGCTGCAATTTTATCAGGGAAAAAGGGCATGCTATCCTCTGCTATCCTCCCTTTGCACTTATCTGAGTGCAGTGTGGGTTAAAACAGGGCCAGTAACCTGCTCAGATATTAATTGCTCAGTAGCAGCCAGTTCCTCTTCTTTCTTATGCCTACCTACCTCTACAGGATGGTGACAGAAACAAGTTGCCAAGCTGATGGCATGGGGGCTTTGTAAAGATTTATGGTTTCTTAATATTTACAGGACAAAACTGGAAATCAGGTAGCTCAGGGAGTAATTTTTTCAGCTCTTGATGGAGTTTGGAAATTTGCTTAAGTGACCCCATGTATTTTGATGCGCTGTGAAAAAAGGAAATTCTTTTAATTGTGAGATCTTTCTGTTGTAACCCAGGAAAGGAATACAGCATGTGAGTGAGAGTTCAATACTACTGGAAATGGAAAAGTTTTTAGACTGATTGTGGACCTCTGACCCAGCTTATAGGAAGATGCAGAGTATCCAAGGAAGGTGCTACCACCTGCAAATTCTCTGTCACACTTCCTGCACATTCCTCCCACCACTCAAAGCAAGATATGAAAAGATATTTATGCACCTATTTGCTGTGAAAAATCTGTGTCCTTCTCTGAATAGTCATCTTTGGGCGCAAGGCCATGAAATGGGATGACTGAGACTCATGTGAGATGTCCAAGTCCAGGTTCCTGATCTACACACCCCCTGCATTTTTCATCACCTGCATTTTTCGTAAGAAAGTCCTTAAGACATCTAAAACCTTTTTTCTGCTCCTGCCTCTTGGTTAGTCACCAGCTCAGCTAGGTTGAACTTCCCAGCAGTTAATCTTGATTCACCTCTTCAAACTAACCATTGCTTCACCCGTATGTCTACCAAGAGCGTCCTGGTAAAGCACATGTAACACATGATCAAGACTAAGCAGCACACAAAGTACAGCAGCTGTGTTCACTGTCATTCAAAGGCAATAACTTCAAACTCCACCCAAGCTTCAGGGGCTTCAAGCCCTTCTCTCTTACCTGCAAAGAGAGCAGGAACCCTGGGTAGGAAGCTGCTTGTTAAATATTCATGGGGGAAGAGGTTTTTCATACTTCCTGCAGAAGTGGTCCTGACACATGTAAGGTTCTCTGGGAGGAGTTTAAGGCAATGAGGTACAGAATCAGATACAATCTCCAGCCCTCCACTGCTGAATTAGCTTGCTGCTTTGGATTGGTGCAAGATAGAGGATATCTTTTGGTATACTCATTGCTGTGTAACGTGTTTCTAAAACATTGTCTTCACAGCCTAATGAAAATACACTGATTTTTCAGAAAAATCAGTAGAACATATCCTCAAAGGATATGATGATTATTGGAGTTTTAATTAAAATAACAGGTAAAATAAGTATTATAGTGTGCTATTATTTCTAAAATAACAACAGAATAAAGATGCCCATTTCTTTTTTGAGTGCAATTTTCTAAATGAAAAAGTAAACATTAATATCTGCAGAGATCTTACTGATCTTGTACGATAATTTAGAAAAATATCCCTATTAGGGATAGTTATATATGCTTTTTGTTGGAAATGCAATCACAGGATATGCACATAGCTGCAATCTGTAGACAGATTAAGTAAATTAAATCACTCAATGTCTTTTTTCAATAGCTCTAAAGTTAAAAGTAATTTGCAAAGAAAATACTCAGTTTCAATTGGTTTGTAATATCTGTTAATGATCTTTGGAAAAATTTCTGATAACATGCTGGAATTCCCTCAGGGGTAGGGTTGTGAATAAGTGGATTTTTTTAAGTTTGAGATGTCATTAGCTAGTGATTTCTTTGAAGTAAAAAGCTGTTACAGAATAAATTGCAGAGGTATACAAGTGAACAGGACAATCATTTTTATGAATAATATACATTATTTCCACTCTGCTTTCTGCCCTCCAAAGAAATAATTTACAATCTAGCTCGCCATTACAGACATCCTGGAATAGCAACTGCATGAGCATTTTGTACTTACTTTATGTGTATTCTGTGACTTTACGTGCAATACATCTTGGTGGCACAAAACCACTAGTGTAAGGAGCTGATTTGCCTCTTTTAATTATTTTTATTTTCTTTTCCCCCCAATAGATAACTTTTTCAACCCACAAGGCTGAAACAACTTCCCTTAACTGAAATGATCCCAGCACAGCTATTCACTAGAAGACATCCTCCTTGATTTCTTGGGGGGCTCATAAGATGACTGAAGTTGTAGGTAAGCGCAATCATGGCAAAAAGTGCCTCTATTCTCCTGATACCTTGTCAACAATAACATATTCTTAACAGTTCAGAGATGAATCAGGTATCTGTCATGCCCTACCACAGTAAGGTAACATGAGATAAAGCAATAAGGACAAATGAGATCTCCTGGTTCTGCCCCCACTGTGGGATATCTCAAGTAGAAAAGAGTGCCAGAGATGTCGGAGAACACACTTGTCCATGGGGAATGTTGTCCTGCTTCCAAGGTTCAGTTATGCAACACAACCATGGGCACCTGTTCTGCTTCCACAGATTCCTGTGGGTGGTTCTGGGTTTAGATGGGGTGGAAGGGATGCTGCTCTGGGTAATGGGGCACTGGGACTCCAGTGTGTGCTGTCACAGAGAACAAAAGATACAGTTAATTGCGGCCAGTGACTTTTTGATTTCCTCACCTTCCTCCAAACCTTTTTTGCCCAAGACCTTGTTGGACTGCAGACAGAGCTGAAGACACACCATGCTATTCATGCTATCAGCATGAATATGACTGATGCCTCCAGGGTTCCCATACAGGGCTGGAGGAGGAAGGATTTGTCCCACTTTAGAAGGAGATGTGTTTGAAAAGCCTCCTAGACTTTCCTGACCCTCTGAAGGCCCAGTGTGATGGTTTACCATGGATGAAGGCTCTATCCTGACATTGCCTATTGATTGGTACATGCCATGAACCACTGGGATGATTAGACATCACTGTGTAGTAGCAGCTAGTAAAACTCACAGATTTTTTAAGGCTAGGAGCAACCATAATCATCATCTATTCTGACCTTCTGCATAATGCATTCTATTGAATTTAAGCCAACCTGATCTTTGTGTGAAGATTTGCTTTTATGCCTAAAAATGACTCCTCATTTACAAATATGATGCTGTTTCTCTCAGTACTAACCATGTGATAGCAAGTTCCATTAATTATCTGTACATTGTGTGGAAAAGCAATTCCTTTCATCCATCTGAAATTCAATACCTTTTTGTTTCACCTTGCAGGATAGGAAAGATTTTTTCCTTTGCTGCTAATTAGTTCAAAGATCTTGAGGAAAAAATGTTATTTATATTATAGTCATGCTTAAGTAGAACTCTGACGAAGCCTGGGGATCCCATCACACAAAGTGAGGGAGATTGTGCAAGTCCTTCAGGACTGAAAGTGTTTAAATAGACACATGCCACATTTTCAAGGAAGATGAGTGATTTAACTGAAAAAGTTGCCAGTCAAGTCAATGGATTCGTACCTGTCAACCACCTATGCCTTTCAGAAGATAAAGGTAGGGAAAAGTGAAATTTCTATAAGTTAGACCCAAAAAATGAGTTAGGAGTGTAGTCAAGTTCCTGGAAAAAAACTTTTCACAAGTGCATGCAGTGAGAGGACAAGGGGCAATGGCCTTAAGATGAAGAATAGATTTAGATTAGATATTGGGATGAAACTCTTTACTATGGCAGAGGTAAGTTACTGGAACAGGTTGCCCAGAGATGTGAGACACCCCACCCTTGGAAATATTAAAGGCCAGGTTATATGGGACTCTGAGTAACCTGCTCTAATGGAAGGTATCCCTGCTTATGATGGTGGGATCGGAGTTAGATGATCTTTAAGGTCCCTTTCAACCCTAACCACTCTATGATTCTGTGATTTAACAAAAGAAAACAAGTGTTTCTGATACGTAGCTCTGTGTCCTGTCCACTGTCGATGAGTCAAATTGGCCTCCAGTGGCTGAAAGTTCTTTAAGACAACAGGGTACACTGAGGAAAATACCTGAAATATCTGGTTCGTGAAAGGTCCCAGAGTTTTCCAGAACTGCTGGGGTCCAAGGATATTTTCTAGATTGTCTGAGACAACAGTGTGTGTCCTAAGTTTATGGAGAGGGTTTGTTCAGTTCAGTATGATTTGAATCATAGAATCATTAAAGACTTCTAAGATCATCAAGTCCAACTGTTAACCTAACGCTGCCAAGTCCACCACTAAACCATGTCCCTAAGTGCCATATCTGTGAATGTCCCATGAGGATATATCTTTCCTGAGAGACAAGCTGGTGCTTATGTTCTTTCTCTTTTCTCAAGAAATTTCCCATCCTTTTGACTTTTATCATTTTTATTACCATTCCATGGACTTGTTCTATTTCTACTTTCTTTTTCAGGCATGAGGTGACCAAATTTGAAGACAGTATTCAAAGTGAGGATGTGCCACTGATTTATATAATAGCATTATAATATTTTCCATATTATTCTCTAAAACTCTTTTCTTTGTACAAAACCTGTAAGATTCTTTTAATTCTTTGAACTACAGTGCCTTTTAACATCTGTAGTTTACTCTGATCAGATTTTAACAAAGGAATAAAAGGCTCCATTTTTCACATAGAATTTTATTTATTGTTTGAACTTTAGAGGAGAAATTGGTTAACTTACAATTTAAAATTCTTGGCTATGTAGACCATTGGACAAGGATTTCATTATCAGCCCTTCTATACTTTCTGTACAAGTGAGTGAGGCTGAAAGTTAGTGTACAAGATCTTCACTCAATAGGCTTGTCTTTTGCTCTACAGACATGGACAAAACCTAATTTGGAGCTACCAGCATCCCCAAAGATGTCAGAAAGGGCATTCACCTGTACCATTTCCTGATGAAACATGCTGGAGTCCCACATTTACATGCTGTTCATCCAGGATCGAGTGCGTATGCAGCACCTGAATTTTGCCATTTCCCGCACACTGTACCTCACACTTCCATGCCAGGCCAGGGAAAGATCCCTTTGCAAATGATGGACTTGATGGCTGCAGAGGGTGAGGATCTTGCTCTTGTGTCACAGCTTGGCATTATGCCTGCATCAGGATATTAGAAAAGGCTCAAGAAAACTGTTACAGCTATTCTATCGTCTGAGACACTTCTGGCAGCTCCTGCCTTTCCTTAGAATTACCAATCCAAGTGGCGACCCTGCCTGACCCTACTTATCTTGTAAAACCTGACAAGATCACAGCCTGAAGCAGTATAGCCACAGGCTCAATACTGGCTACCAAAATGTCTGTTTAGTATTTTCAAGAAACGTTGCTCTAAAGATTTACAATACCAGCTGCTAGATATATGGACAACACCAATGCACAGCCCTGACCCCTGAACATTCAGCCCCACTTACACAAAATTTGTGTCTCTCAAGGGGCCAACACTGAGCTGCCACAAAACAGTGATTCCCTACCTGCAAGCAAGTGGATTTTAAGTACTATTTGATTATATATACTAAGACATTAGGTAAAAGTATTTAAAAACGATGGTCTTGAGTTCAGAATTCATGGTTAGTTTTTTTCATCAGTTGCATTACTGCTTTAGCAATAGAAAGATCTCTACCATTTCTGTGTAGTATATAGAATTTATTTTTAGTTTGGTTTAGAGAATTTTCTTCACTCTTCCATGACCAAAGCAGATTTTCATTAGAAGTTATTTTTAGATGAACTGTAAGTTTCCTCCCTAGCAAAAATTTTAGCTGCACCAAGAGAAAGCAAATGCACATTTCCTCAGATATCTCTAAGGATAAACACGGGTTTAAATATATAAAAAAATTTAAGGGTTTAGTTGCATATACGTTAATACACTGGATGCATTAAGTTCTTGCAAAGTAGTGTGGGCTTTTTTCCCCCTCTTCTTTTTAGAACAGCAAAGACTTGGAACAGACATTGAGGTCCTATTGCTCCTGTTGGAAACTTCTGTTGACTGCAGCGTGAGTTGGATGGGACCCAGAGAAACCAAATACAGACAAGTAACGATGAGTTGGCCATACAAGCAAGGAAAATCACAGATAACAGGTGCACACCAATTAGCAATGTATCTTTTGGGTCATCCAGTACATCTTCCTGACACAATGAAGTTGTTTCTTATGGCATATTTTTGAAGTTTTTTGTGCCTAGATTAAATTTCCTAAGTGATGCCATATCTTAAGGGAGAGGGTGTGTTGCCTAGAGTATCTTGTTGTCAGGAGTTTTTTTCCTTTCTTAACGTCATCATATTTCCTCTTTTTACGTCCCTTTGCAAGTTTCCTTCTTTTTTTTTCTTTGATCTCTTTTACCTAGTGTGATGTTGTGTTTAGTTAGCATTAAGGCAACTCATAGATACTTAGCTCACTTAATCTTCCCTAACGTAGCAGTCCTTTCAGCCTTCTTGTTATTCTTCATCTCCTCTTGTCACACAACTGCCTGTCAGTATCTTTTTTAGTTATGAGATTTTAAAGTTGTGATATATTTCTCTGGTCTAACAACAGATCTGGTGTAGAGCTGAGCACCCTTAGTGCCTTGTCACCAAAAGTCCCTTCTGACGTGTCCAGGGGAAAGGTGCAAGCATTCTGAACAGGCACACAGGTAAAGTATCCTGCTTGAACCTTTTTCGTTATGCTATTTTATTGACCCACAAAACACTATTAAAACAGTTAACCTAGGAGTTAAAAAAAACAAGTAGATGGTGTTTTGAAATCTTTTTGATTTCTCATAATTTAAAAAGACAGACTAGCACAGATAAAAAAAATCTTAGATTCTGTTGAGATTTTCTAATTCTTGGTCATGAACATAACAGACTAAAATTATGGAAGATGTCATCTTCCATAACTACCTCTGAGTGCTAGGAGAGTTGTAGAAAGTAATTATATACATAGTCACAAACCTAGCTGTTCACTTCAGGCAATAAATTCTGATCTACAAACTACAACATTCCTTTTGTGCTAGATGAGATCTTGGTTGTAATTGGCTGTCTTTACCTTTGTGTTCTGTTCAATTGGAGGAATATAATTTTAATCTGCTCTCTTTAAATTTTCATTAAGGAATGTTTCAGCTACCTGCAGCCTCATCCGATGATGCTTAATGATCTCAGCTAGCTTGATCTTCTGTGCATCTGCAGGGACTTCTTTAAATTGGTCAACTGTATAAAACATTGTTTTTAAGTTTAATGTGCTTGGAATTAACCTTATAAAATAATGACATAACTAAAGACAGGTTATATACATAGCACAGACACGTATGTGTGCATTTATATATGCATGTGTGTATACATGTGTATGTATATGTAAGTGCACACATGTGCATATAGAAATGCTGATGCTATTCACCTTTTTGAAATCTTTACAGCTAGTATTAACATGAGTGTGCTGTTAAATTGGCAGAGTTATATGTTTTTGTTGGAGTTTACTTCTGTAAGATAAAATCATAAAGATAAGCTGTGAAACTCGTGCAGCTGATGACATAATTCTAGAATCTCGTGATGCTG
This sequence comes from Buphagus erythrorhynchus, assembly GCA_013400855.1. NCBI lineage: Eukaryota > Metazoa > Chordata > Aves > Passeriformes > Sturnidae > Buphagus > Buphagus erythrorhynchus. The sequence goes on along the minus strand of VZTT01033796.1, from coordinate 13,342 downwards.
AATCTCATATTTCTAGGAGTGTGGGATGGATGTTCCTTGCTGAAATAATTATACTGCATATTGCAATACATGTTTCCTTGTTTTTATGTGGACACTGAGATGTCCAAACTATTAAACATATATGGTACAATGAGTCCTGTGTTTCTTATTTATTATAAAGAATATGATTAATTTCTATGGTTTTATTGTATAATAAAGCAAACTACTCTAAGAATCTCTTATGAACATAGCAATAATCTGTGACAATATGCATATTTACTTTTAATAATGATGTCCAAATATACATATGTGCATATAAATATGCATATATGTATATACAAACACACACAGAGAGACATATACACAAATTAAATGGAACCAATTAGAATGTGGCATAAGTAGATTCAGAACTTACCTGTTATGGCTGTGTGAAGGGATAATTTGAGCTGCAAGGACATGCAAGAAAGCATAGCTCAATATACTCCATTGGTTCATTCTCATTATGCTCCCCTGTGACAGGCTGTGTGCTAAGATGGGGTACCAGCAGACATTCGTAATGACAGCTGGTTCAAAACAGAGCTTTCAAAGTAGTGTAACACCCTTAACTTCCTTCCAAATCTTGGCGTTTGCCAGCACTTAACTGGGGCTGGTTCTGAAGGTCAGATGTTCAGATATAAGTTATTCAGAAAGAATCTGGTCCTTTATGTTTGAACTGTATATATGTTCAACATATAGGCTTTTTTTTCCCCCATGAATTTGTATTTGAGCTCACACATGGATTATGCTTGTCTACTACCCGCAAAAATGATGGATGTTTCTCCCTGATACTATACCCTATTTGCCTGGGATGTCCTCTATCAATTTCTTCACTCTCTTGTGGGCTACATAAACTGAGATTCTGATGGTAGCTCTTTCCTTCTTTTGAGTCCGAAAAATCTGTCAGCTGCTATGTCGAGAAAAGGGAGGAAAAGCAGCTTTACTTTAACATCACCTATATTACACCCCCTATGCCCAACCAGCCAGGAACACAGCAAAAAAAAGCCCAACTAAGCTTCAGTTGTTGTGTGTGACTTTTCCTGGTGGATGAGAACAGAATCTGGAAATACACATGCTCCTCCTTGGGAGAGAAAAGCAAACAGGTTTTATCTATTTGCAATTGAACTCAGTGAAAAATAACCAGGTACAGAAAGCACGCTTGAAGGTAAGACATGAATATAAGTAAATATAAATTTCACTATGCTAAATTCAAGGGAAATGTGCCACATTGTTATAATTATTACAGAGAACACGTGCTAATTAATCGTTACACTGTGCTGGTGCAAGAGTTGAGTATTCCACATAAGACAAATAGAGGAGCTGACCCTGGAATGCTGTTTACGAGCTGATGTGTGAGGAGCATGCCATGAATAATGTAAAAATGAGACTGGTGAGCTGATTTGGTCTTAGAAATTACTTTTCAGAGGGGTTAGAAAAATATTTTAAATCCAGGATAAATTTTAGTCATACTGGACTGCTGAGTGTGTGCAGTGTGTTCAAAAGCAGTTTTTTGTTTACCTACCATACCACCTGGGGAACCCAAGCACTAAGTGTCAAGCCTTCCAAAGAATTCAGACAAATAATAGCGCTGCTGGTTTGGGATCTTCAGCACGGCCAGGACACTTCTCTGTAGATGAAATCAACCCCCTGAGCATTAGGGGGTTCAGAAAAGCACTGACCATGTGCTTGTCAATCTCTTTTGGATCTACACTCATTTCTGGAATATTGACCCTGCTTTAGCTGGAGGTGCATCTGGGGAGATGTTGAGGGGAACGGAGTGGGTCTGTCCTCATTTCTGGAGGAGGTCTTCTGCAAGCCAGAGGTCTGTGCAGGGTTGTTTCCCTGCAGCAGGCTTTCTTGGCTTGCACACACCCATCCTGCTAGCTCCAGCATGGTATGTGTGAGCAGTGTTGGCCACGCTCACAGGCTGGCGATGCTCCTGTTTGCCATCAGCCTTCCCTCCTGGATCAGGGCCGCTACCGATTGCTGAGGGGTGGCCAGGAGCAGCTCCCTCTGGTGAAACTCTTTTGTGCTTTTATCTCCCTCTTCTTGGCAGTAAGCTGCCACTGGCTCCCAGCCATGGCCCTCTCGCCCTCCCCAGTGCCCAGCTTGCATGCTCAGCCAGTGTCTACATCTCTTCCAGCAGCTGGCCCTACTCTTCCTCCACAGCTGGCTGCTGCCCCCTACTGTGGTAATTATTATTTATTATGGATATTCAATGTACATTATGTCCACTGGAGTCCAGTACAATCTAAATCACTACCAGGGTCCCACTGTGTGGGCAGAAGCACACAGTCATACAGAGTTGTTTCATGTTGATATTCACTTGACTCTCACACAGGGAAAGACTGAGGGGAAGGGGGCGAAGGTGGCTGTTGGCACCTATTAGCACTATCTGATGTGACATCTACTCTCTGTGCTGTGTTATGTGACTCCAGCAACAGCACAGCTGAGCACAGAGCTCCTTTTTTTCCACCTTGCTATCAGTAGCAGGTCTCCTGCTATTCCTGTTACCTAGCTGGAAACACCTGAGGTGTTTTCCAAAAGTCATGGTTGCTACATAATCACAGCTTAACCCCCTGTTGCGGTGAATGCAGACATTGCTTGGCACAACATGGCTGTGTGGGATACCATTTTCTTTCCTATTTCTCTCCATCACCTTCTTCTCTGAGTTTCTATGTTCATGCCAGTTCCTTTGTTCATGTATCCTTCTCTTTACACTTCAACATTCCCTTGCACGCTGTCTCCTTGAAGACATCACCCTCAGTTAAAAACAGAGGAGCTGTAGCTGCAACAACTTAGTGCACAGGCAAAAGCACCTGAAGGGAGAAGCAGCTTTTTGTACATTTGGAAAAATAGAGTCCTGGACATAGTCCACACATATATGTGCATGTGTGAGAGGCAGGTTCTCAGCTGTGCTGAACAGGGCTAGCCCTGTTCAAGAAGATGGAGCAGTACTGCTCCATGGTAGCTGAGGATCTGTCCCAGTATGTAAATGTAAATATCTATTTTTACAAACCCTCCTACAGTTTGCTGTAAAAAAAAGCTTTCTCTTTAGACACTGGAAACATACAAGCCAGTCAGAAGTGTCCCACTTTCTATATTTTCTCTAATTCCTACCTGTGACTTCCTTTGAAAGCTTTCAAAATTTAATGAATTCAAGAGACAAAGTGAATTAAAACTGAAGATGCTTTGCCTTCAGTACACTGGGCCTAGTCTACAGAAACTAAGAAAAAAACTAGGAGAGAAAAATGGTAGGGTAAAAAGCCATGTAAATACAGATAATTTAAAATGTTTGATTATAAGTGGGCTCACCAAACCCATCAAAATTCCCACTGTCTATTACTTGCAATCTTCTGCCTTTTCAGCTAGCTGCAGCAAGTTAATATAAAGAACAAATACTTACAGTCTCTGCATCAGAGCACTTTTTGCCATGAATCACTTTTTAAATTGTTTTGGGTTTACATTTAATTGCTTCCTTTGCATGCTATGTGTACGCATGCACTCCTCCCACCCCCCATATTTCATATGTAACTGTTGTGTAGGCTGAAGTCTTTGAATATGGAGTATTCAAACCTCAGAGCACAAACCTCAGGAGTTTCAACCCAGGAATTGATTTGTCCTCTTTTAAGATGGAAACCACATGTGTGACTTGAATCCAGATCTTAAGTGGATTCTGGATACACTAATTTGAATGCATCAGGGTTTGGGATTCAGACTCATTTACTTGTTATGACACTAGTCCTGATACCTAGTACTGGGTGTTCACCTTTCCCTGCCTCAATGGAAAGAGAAATGCTTCTCATATTCACTTCTTTCAGAATGATTTGTAGTTCATTTCAGGATGAAATCATCATCAAGTATTATTCTCAGTTTTGTTTCTTAACATTCTCTGAAACAATTGTTTATAATTGACCTTTGACCAACCTTTAGAATCTTTGGATTATTTGGTCACGTTTCTCTGAGAAGACCCTGTCATCCCACTTTTCCTCTGAAGGCTGCTTCACTGTTTTTTCAAAATAACTGAGTGCACTTTCCCCCCTTGTAACAGCCTTAGTGGTTTGGGAGACTGAAAAACACCTTCATGGGGTGTTCTTGTCCAACAAGTTCTTTCTTGAGCTGTTACTCAGAACTGTTTTTTTTGGGCTCCCTAAAACTGTGGTAAACTTCAAAGGTCTTTTACTCCCAGGGTTTTCCTCATCTCCTTTTGAAGACAGGCAACATAATAGGACTTCCCAGCCTTCTTGTGCTGCTGCATTTTTCAAGGGAAGAAGGCATCCTCTTGTCAGTATCTTGGCTTTTTCTCACTTTATTTCCCCTCAGAACTCCCAGATGAACACCATCCGGTTGTGGTGATTTACTGCACTTGAGTTTCTCAAGTTACTCTACAACTTCCTCCTTAGAGACTTCAATCTGTATAAAGGCCACACTCTGATTTTCTTTGCAAAGTGCCTTTGGCACAGGAATTTCTACACTACTCTCAGCAGCAGACACAATGCAAGAGATTAATTTAACTCCTCTGCTAGCTTGTTGCACTCTTCTGACCCACTGTATATGGATTTGTGGGGATCTCTGCAATGTTCTTGTGCAAAGTCCAGGCTAAGTATAATATTCACCAACAGGTGAGGCTTCTCTCAACTGGTGTTCTGTTGCTGTTCCACCAAAGGACGTTTCTGTATGTTAATATAGCCATTCTCAGCACATCTTATTTGACAGGTTTATTCAGCCCAGTATCATTCCTCTGCACTATATCTGCCACAGGTGGATTAAATTCTCAGTGATGCAAACTGGCACTGTCTCTAGGGAGATGTTCAGGTGAGGAGCTGGTCCTGCAGATGTCCCTTCCCTAGTGCTTTGGCAATCCACCTCCTGACATGTCACAGCAAAGGGGCAGGATGAGTACTCATCCTCACAACCCAAGAGGAGCAGGGTTTGTATCCTTGACCATGGTCTGGCCATCATCAAGTAAAAGCCCTTTGCTCTTTTGCCCTTCATAAAGGGATGTTGGAGGGGTAGAGCAATCCTTTCTCTTTTCTGCTCTTTCTTTTATATTTTTTTGTTTCTGTTTCTTCCCACTCCCTTTCTGTTTTTAGAAAGATGAAAACTGCCGTATGGAAATCCAGTCTTTAATTATTTTGAAGGACAGAACTAGAACACCAGAAATGGGGCAAATATTCTCCATGTCCTGTTTTATTCTCTGGCCAGTGCAGGTTTGCCTTCAGTCCAGATAGTTCAAAGGAAAGTCAGTTTTATGAAAACACATGCTCACAAACACTGCTGAGTTTGGAGGTTAAAACTTATTTCAATGAACTTTGAATACCATTACTTTTTTTTCAGAGTCAAACCCAAGAAATTTTCTTAATTTGTACTGCATTCACTAAAGATACATATGTCTGAGACACAAACATCCCTTTGGTATGGCATGGATATGAGATTGATGTTCACTATAGCTGCCTAAGGCCCAGGTATGGAGACTATATCAGAAATCAGTTCTGTGGCTTCATCCATCAAAGAGAAAAGCATTTATGCTGTTGAGTTTGTCCTAGCTTTCTGAAAGGAAAGGCTGTAGAAAGCCTACTGTGGGTATCCTTATTTCACTAAATTTCTTATTTCAAATGAAGAATTAAAATCTGACAGCTCTATTTCTCCTAGGCTTTTGTGAATAAAGACCCTGAGCTTCCTCAAACTTCCTAAATTGAAGTGAAATACATCTCAAGATTCATAACTGCAGAGCTGTCAGTTGAAGTCCAGCCTTTGAAATCTATGTCAAGATACAGACAGGCATGGTCATCCGTAGCACATCTGTTTATAATAAATGAAAATACCTTAGAAATTAATTGGGTCTTTCCTTTTCTAAAATTTGGGAATTAATGTACAGAATAGGATTCTTTATATATTGCTGTGGCTGCCTTAGAATTAGCTATCTAGTTTCAGGTAACTTTTCTTTCCCTGTCTGTCATGGGTGGCGCCTCCAGATCTCTGTTCAACCATTTCATATGGCCATTATAGGATGGTATCTCATGTGGCCATATGAAAATAGGTCTCTGTTACTGGTGGAGTCTCTCTTTCTCTCTCAACTACAGGGGAGTGTAGGCAATTGCCTACACCACTAAGGTGATACTATCTTCTTGTTAATGTCTTGGTTTATTAACATTTTTAATTTAACGTAAGTAATTCTGATTTGATGTATGTTTTTCTTTTACTGTAGTCCACAATAATGACCATGTGTCCCACACATCCCTTATCTAATCTGTTTTTACTGAAATTATTTTCAGTTTTTCTGCTTTATGTAACAAGAAATGCTACTTTCTTGGTCTCATTTTCATAATCTACAGATATTCTTACTTTAACTTGCATTATTTTGACTGAATATAGTGATATACTAGGATGCCACATGAGCAAAATGATCTTGTAGTACTGTACAAAGTTAAGATACAGAGAATAAATTGTAGGGAGGCAATTTTAAGATGTTTCTCCTAACTGATAGAACCAATTTTGTACAATTGTAATATTGACAAAATATTAGAATACATGTTTGAATTACTTTGAAAGCATCATTTCAATGGCCAGAACAAATATAATGTGTTGATATTTATAAGATATGGGTAGCAATAACTCAGTGAAATATTTGAAATTATACTATACAGCACATAAGGCAATTTCTCCATTTTTGCACTCTGCCTTCTTGCAAAACAAGCAGGTCACACAATGCCCTAAAAGATAAGGTTCTAGGAGATAAAAAAATCTTTCAGAGGCCACTGGGAAGAGACAACCAAAGGTATACAAAGTACAGAAGACAACAATAAAGAGCAGTCCTATTGAGAACTATAGCTCTTCCTAGTTAAGAAAAAAAGCAAAACTTGGATTTTTATTTTAATAATGCTTCCAGAGCTTGAAAAGCCTGTTACATGGCCATGCTGGTGAGAGAAGAGTACCAGCTAATGCTGTTGGAAAGGTACAAAAAAAAGGTACAAAAAGCAGCAAACCTTTATTTTGGCTTTTGGGTTACTTTGAAGTCTGTTTATGTTGTGGAATGTATGCACTGTCAGGACACAGGCTGGTCCCTTCTCAAAACCTCTGCATTAGCAATCAATTTTTCTCATTAAAACTTGTATGCTATTCTCTTTCTCAATTCTCTCCCTCTCTAAGACACTGAAACTATTGTTCAAGGCTCAAGTTCTGGTTTACCTGCCAGTGGTCTGATCACACCCACCATTGCACTGCCCCATCCCCCTACTACACCTTACCCAGGAATGTGCAACACCTTCCTCTCCTCTTCATGGGATTTTTGCCAGGACTTAACAAAGCAGATAGGACAAGACAGATAGTGCCTGGAAGTACTGCCTCCTGTGTCAGTCAGGCTTCTAAAAATCCTCCATGCCCCCATATGGCTTACTGTGGGCACCTACAAGAAAGTGACACAGAGTATTTTTTTGAGAATGACTCCTTTGCATTGCTTTTCTCAGACATCTCTGCACTGTCCCATGCAGTAGTCTGCATTTTTATTTGGGATGATAGGAAATATTCACAGACAAATAACAAATAGCTGCTCTCATCATCTTCATTGATGTCAAAGACTGTTGTGTAGGTGAACCAGGAGAGAAAGCCTATTGTAAAGTGTGAATCAAGTAAAGACTATGTTGAAACATTCCACACAATTGAGCACATTTGCAGGGATGTTACTTCTTCCCTTCACAGTACTCAGTATATTGCTCACTTCTCTCAGTAGGACCCACTACCTGATGAAATACTACCAAGTAGAGGAAATCTGTGCCGTAGGTATGACTGTTGATCCAAAATGAGTGATTAGTAAACATCTTTCAGTTGGTGTTGAAAACAGAGACGAGCAAGAAATGAATTTTGAACTCAAAAAAATTGGTTGATTGCATCCATTCTATTCATGGGGTGATTCATGGTTGTCTTCTCTCTGCAAATTTTCATCAACGCTAAAAAAATTTTGCCAAATCTAAGAAAATGTCAAGACCTTGGCATAAATCTGTTACTTGCTCATGCATTTGAATCTAGTCAACAGTTTCTCATTTAGTTACAAAGCATTTTTTAATTTATCTATTACTTCTGGTCTCTGAGGTTTTAGAAAAGTTCTGACACAAATTTGGATGTGGAAATGGGATCTTAAGGATAGACATACATAACTCTCTGAAGAGTTACGATGCAACCTTGGCTTGTAAGAGTCTGTTCTAGGAGGAATTTTGATTAATCTTCAGATGTGAATGTCATAGTTTAGGGCCATTTATAAAATTTGTGAGTCTTGCAACTGGCTCTGAATATTACTGTACTTGGGAGGACCCATGACACTCTGTGTGATCTCAAAGTGGTATCTTGGAAAGGCAGATTTTGTTCTTCTTTTTCTCCCTATAGATTCTTAAAAATATGCAAATCTATGTGATCTGCTTCTCATACAAAGAGTTACAAATTCAGCTATGGATCAAAGATTAGAGCATATGCCTATTATTGCAGCTGCCAGTTAACTGATCCAAATGTTTAACTCTTTAAAGAAATAGAGGGTCAGCAGCTTTCTGAATAATTGTTTCCAGACAGTCTTCTGTTAGTTGGATTTCTATATCACATTCAACTTCAATTGCTGCTGTCATTTATCTCCATTCCACAGAGTTTAACTTTACTAAACTCACATGTTAGTGTTTGAACCACTTACTCTTAGACACATCCAGAGCATGCTCCATGCTCGTTGATTGTTTTTCGTGGTGCCTCACAGAAATGAGAAAATGTGAAAAACCAATGCTATCCCAACACCTGCCCCATGTCTTTTGTCATGCTAGGAGTGCAGACAAAGAAACCAGGCCATAAATGACTCAAAAATAAAACGAGTCAGGGTGTGTACCAACCTTTTTGAAAGCTTATCTTCACTTCAGTGTTAACAGCCAGAATGCAAGGTGTTTTGATGACAGCCACGACGCCACATTGTGGGAGAACATTTCTTCCCTGGCTGCACTTCCTTGTCTTTCAGTCTTGCCTTGCCCTCATGAAGAAAAGATCTTCAGAGGTTCTCTGATCATGTCCTTTGTCCCACTCTGGTGGGCAGCACCTCAGTCTCAAGCCCCACAGACACTGAGCATTACCATCCACATTTCAGTGCTTCCTGCTGGAGAGCCACCAACTGCTGTCTGCTGCAGGCTCTCATGCTGTGTCAGTCTCCTTCACCATCTTCCTCCTGCTTTAGTGCAGTTGCAAACCAAACAGTTGTTATCTAAAATGATACAAAAAATGGTGTAGGGGTTTTATTTTTAGATGATGGTAAACTGAAAAATAAACCATATTGTAACTGTTTTATTCCAATTTTGGTCTGGACTATTTTGTGCCAGCAGGCCCTATTCGTCAAGTAACCAAGTCTCAAGTTAAATGCTTTATTCAACAGATACTTGATTTTGAGAAAGAGAGCAAGCATGCTAATCTAAACTAAAAAGAACTGAGGAAACAAAAGGGTTAAGGACAGGGTCTAGACCCTTAGCATCTTCTCAGAAGGAATGATAAACACCTCTCTTTGGCCAGGTCCAGTTTCCTACACCTTTCTGAGGAGCAGTAATGAAGAGTGCTATTTATTATGTGCTGGGATGAACGTAGGGAATGTTTTCCACCATTTAAAAAAATAAAATCCAGAATTTATGGGAGTTTGAAAAGCAATTTCCTTTTAAGGTGCAAATTCCTAATTTACCACATAAAAGTACAGGAATTAAGTGCTAAATCCTTCTTTGCCAGTGAGACCTGTGAAAGGAGGTACGAAAAAAGAGTTACTGTTAGGTTTCTATTCATGTCTCCTGAAAGCCAATGTATGCAAAAGTGCACTGAAACAGCCCTGATTTTTTTTTTTTTCAAAGCCTTCCTGCCGTTTCTGACTGACTTTTAAAAAATGAACCCTTGTCCAGTTTTATTTGTGTGGTGGGTTCTGATTTTGTTCTGCCTGTACTGTATCACTTTTCTCTCCTTGCCATTAATCTTCCATGAATGTTCCCTGGGGCACAGTTCTCCCTTTTCTGCATGGAGAGTTTCTATTGAAATTAATGGACTTTCTTCTCGTGGGTGGAAGGAAGAATACACCCTTATATCAGCCCTCTTGCAAAAGAATATTATTCATTGAAAAAAAGTGTTAGTCTCACTCCTGAAAGCCCAAGGTCTAGTCAGGCAGATTATAGTGGGAGATCCCAACAGGAGGTCTGATACAGAAGCGAGAACTACTTGTCCAACATGAAAACAAAAGCCAGAACAGAAGACTTTTTAAATGTTGGAACAAAACCCCATGGAAAGTCAGTGGATATAGTATGTGATGAAGTGTACTGTCCCAAACCTAATTCTAGGGCAGATCCAGTGACATGCAGTGAAGATATCCATTAGTGACCTGTAGAACCAGGCATGTTCACAAGAATGCCACGGCACCAAAGACTAATTTGATCTGCAAAGAGGCACTGCAGATTGGCCAGAGGTGCTGGGCCACGCAAATAAAGGTATATTGTGCTGTGCAGATGTATCACCTCATTTGGAACTTGGGCTTGGGAACTTGGCCATCTTTGACACTGTTGTGCATTGCATAATGTACACATGCTAATAAGCATGGCTACATGCCCTTAGAGGCTTAAATGGAAAAGTCTTATGTTCCTTCACAGAGAACCCTTTGCTGAATTAAAGAGGGTGTTGACAACCTTCAATTGAAACTGCATAAATTCTCATAGGAAGGATAGTAGATGCAATATGAGGTCTTGAGGCGGGCGGATGACCTTATAAAATATACTACAGTATCTAAGTTTAGTAAAACAAACACACTATATTTAAGTAGCCTATGGAAATGTAAATATGCTTCAGGGCTGGCCCCAAGCAGTTTATGTTACGGTAATGTTGCTGTCACATTTTGGGTAGATCATTACTGTAGATAATCTGATGCTAGGAGATAGAATTTAATATGCATG
>VZTT01033789.1:0-16831 GCA_013400855.1 Buphagus erythrorhynchus | reverse complement strand
AGACAATACCTAAAATTTCTTATCACCCTTTCAAGAAAATTACAAGGAGTAAAAGCAACACAGTTCAAAATGAGGGACCAAGACCATGGAAATATTCACTTGATCTATAAACAGACAAGTATCCTTTGAACAAGTCATATTTCCTTTCTGTATAAATGCTTATAGAATTGTTTTGGTTGGAAAAGACCTTTACAATCATTGAGTCCAACCATGAACCTAACACTGCCAAGTCCACCACTAAACCATGTCCCTAAGTGCCACATCTATGTGTCTTTAAATACTTCCAGGGGTGGGGACTCAACCACCTCCCTGGCCAACCTATTCCAGTGCTTGACAGCCCTTTCAGTGAAGAAATTTTTTCCAATATCTAACCAAAACATATTCTGCAGACTAAGTTAAAGCTTAAAGCATAAATTTTAAGTTAAGGTCTTTTTTAACAAACTGGTATGAAGCCTGACATGTCCTCTCTAAAAGACACAAAGAAAATTGGGATTTCAACTTTAAAAATGGTGTCTGATGAATATCAGTGTGAAGTGTGCAGGATTTAATAAGCAAGAGGGCAAGCCTCCAGTTTGGCCTGAGCAGAGCTGTGGCAGCTCCCCTCAACTGAGAGCCATGGACCCATCAGACTTTTGGGATGGTGCCTTCTGGCAATGATGCCCATGGCCTCAGCTGGTTGTTCTGCCATCTTGATTGCCAAATTTTCTATTCTGGACATTTTTATTGATGCTATAATCCCTAGATTTCTTGCTATTGTCCTATTTTTGCAGTGCTCCTGTTGCCTTGATTGTTCTGCCTGACCATCATTCTTCTGCTGCCCTGCACATCAGCTGCCCCTCATCAGTCAAAAATGCAGGAAGTCACAGACAATTGAAGTGATGGGAACCTCTGTCCCAAACATGGGTCATTTGGAAGGCCAAAAGAGGGTGTGTGGCCCTGTTTCAGGACTGGATGTGATGCAGTAATGTGAAGGGGGGATGCACAGGCCCTGTCATGCACCCAGACAGCCCTGGACTGCCCTGGGAAGGGTCAGTGCTGCCTTTGCCTTCTCCTCCCACTCCAGTAAACCACCCCCTACAACACAGTTCTCTTGGTACCTCTTATTAAAACAAACAGGTAATGGGAGCTGCCAGGTATGCAGGAATAGGGAGTCTCTATGTCTGTTCTTCATAATTCAACACGATTGTAGCAAATAAATGCCTCCCCAGGTCATCCTTGCAAAGGAGACCCTCTAAGTCNGTGTGTTTCTATTTGTTTTCCTCTGCTTAGTCTGGCCTTGCAGTCCTTTCTAAAATGTCTATGAAGAAAGTCTGTGGGATTAGTTCAGTAACTTTCTTCAGAGGATTTCAATCTAGCATGAAAATTTTCATAATATACATAGCCAACAGAGCCTGAATTCAACAGTGATCTTTATGTGGGAAACCTTTTCTGGCCATCAGTTTTCAGTGTCTCTAGTATCTGCAGTCACTGTTTGTGTCACAGTTGACTTTTCAGAAATATTTCTGTGTAAAAATTCTGTCTGTATGAAGGGAGGATCAAACCAGTTGTCTGAGCCATTTTCCTTCTAAATTGTGTTGTGTTGGCATGACTGAAACCTTGTGATCCTGGGCCAAATTACTGCTGTCTGTGNCCAAATTACTGCTGCCTGGGAACAGATGTAGGAGCTGGATCCACTTGGCAGGTGGAATCCAGAGCCACTAGACCCACAGACTGCACATTTTGGGCTCACAATGAGTGATCTTCAGATAGCACAGTATTGTATTTCCATTTGAGATTCCAAAGTCCTTCTTAGCTGTCACATTTGGGAACATAATCTCAAATAAGAGCAGGAATGATCCATTACTGAAGAAGTTGGCTTAAGCTGATACACAGGCAATTCCACTGGCCTTGACCTTTTTTAAAATGCATGGGAAAACTTTTATTTCTCTCTCACCAACCATTTCTGGCTGGTTTTGTTTATTTGCCTTTGTAGACTAGGAACTATTTGGGGCAATGTCTGTGCTGTGTTTGGTCCTTGCCTGTCAAGACATACAAATTGTTGTGAGTCAAATGATGTCTTCATTTGCATTCACGATTTCCTGTGCTCTCAGCACCTTTGCTGGGTGGAAATGGAAGCAGGATTTAACTCCAGAGATTACAGATCTGTGTGAATGTTTGAATACCTTATAAATCTGTGACTTTTGTCCAGTAATAAATGCCTTGAGCATGCAAAGTTAGAAGAGAAATTAAAGACCCTAGTAATATATAGAGGGTAACACTGATCCAGGTAGACACTGAGTGTTTGACACTTAAACCCCTTTGTGGCTTTGGATATTGTGTGACCTACTCCCATTTCCCCAAGGGAGATTGGTTCAAGTGTCAGTATTTTTATGGGGAGTTAATGGCAAGTACTCTTTTCTAAGGTCTTCAATGAAGCAAGCTGGATGAGTCCTATCAAACAAAAATGAAGATGGGATGGTAAAAAAGGAATTTTCATAAAGAAAATGTCTGCAAAATGTGAAACTCAACAGAAGCAACTCAAGAGAGATGAACTCACTGTAACTGCTCACGGAGAGGCTGGGCTGTGCCTTGCAGCAACCAGCACATCTCCTCTTCTGTTTGCTGCCTTCTGCACTTGACAGACAGACAGCTGGGGAAAACAGCTCTCATCCAAGTGCAGGGTCATTTGTCCCCTTGGTTCTGTGAAATTCAAATTCCTCAGACACAAATCTCTTTCTGCTGTAAATGACAGGGAGCTCAGGTTACAGTGACAGTTCAAGGGAGGAATATCTCACATCCCATAGGGGGAAACACGGACATATTTCCCTTCCGTGGGGAGCTTCCTCTGTGCCTGGTCTTGCTCACAGTTTACTTCCTTGCTTTATTCATAAAATGTGGGTTATTTCAGGCCCCTCTGATCTAGCCTGAATTCATGCCCATCCAGGTTGTAAAACTTCAGAAATATTGCCTATTCTTGTCCCTGTTTTTACAGCTTGTTTAGTAAATATACTGCTTGTCCCCAGAAAATTTATTTTTTCTTATACATCAGTATGTAGGGGTTTCCCTAATCAGTTTCATCTTTTTCTTGCAAATCTTATTTTACTGCAGGCTGAGATTCTTTAAATCATACAGATTTGCAGTGACCACTCTGGAGGTGTGACAACACTGGAGCAACAAATGGAAATGAAGGATACCTGCAGCCTCCTTAAGCTATATTTTGGCAGCCCCCATTGAAATGACACAGGGTGCAGACCCTTCTTGTCACCATCATTGCTGCCAGCACTTCTGGCCCTATGCAGAGCATGGAAGAGTTCCCACTGGCAGCAGTGAGTGCAGTGTAAAGCATGGGGGATACTTTCTATGCATGTTGCCTTGCCTTTTTTAATGTGAATTTGTCTGATGTAGCATCCTGGGATGAAATCCCACAACACCCTCTCTGCCTGCTACTGATGCTTTAGAGTAGCTAAGGAGTAGCTACTTGGCCAGTCACTTCCTACCTCCATGGGCAAGTGGGGTGTGCAGAGGAAGGAAGTTAACAAGATGAAGTGCTTCCAGCCCTCTGGCAGCTCACATTTCCAGGAGAGAGGAATGTTGCTGCCTTTCAGTGCATCCCAGCCATTTGCAGTCAGTGCATCCGCCACTCAGAGCAGCTCTCATTCGGTTGTGCGGTGATGGGGAGGAGGTGAGAAGCAGAAGAAAAACAGTGGCTACTCAGTCTTGAAAGACAGGCTTGGCTATAACCAAGCAGTTTCAGAAGCCAGTCAGGTGGGAGGCACTCACAAGGCATGGAGGAGGGTATGCAGGCATCTGTGCCTAAGCAAAGGCATGCTCAGGTGCCACAGGGGCTGCAGGAATATGCAGGTCTTCACCCCTGGGAGGAGAAGATCCTTCCACATTAATCATGGGATGTTATGAATGGCTGGACTGCTGACGCACATTTGCCATGGATACAACAGAATGAATAAATTTAAACTGTCTTGTCTTTGATGAGACTTGAGCCAGTGTGAGATACCCTGACCAGGGCACCCCAAAGCTAATGGGGACTGGAATGCTGCCCTTGAACACCTTTCTGGCATGGACAAGTAAGGACTGATCTCCCTTCAGCTGGGTGGTAATGGGAGCCTTGCAACATGCCCAGAAAGAATGGATTAGTTTTATTGTTCCCAACACAAACATTCCTTTGAAAGTGCTCCTGCACATTCACAGCATGGCAAAGCTGCAAGTGAAGCAAGTGCTAAATCAAATTCATTACTTTTCTCACACAGCCATGAGAAAAGGCACAGTTATACTGAAAAAAAGCAACACCATCAGCCCCTGTAGATGTGAAAGGCTGATTTACACCCCCTCTCACACTTATGTGGCCTCAGCAACAGCACTGGAGTTGCATAAGCAGTATTTGACCACTGTTTGGTAGTTTATTAGTTATGGATGTAATTAGTAATAATTCTTTGACAATTTATCAAGAGAATTATGGTAAGAAAGACAAGAACAGAAGTCAAGGTGCATTTAAAAATAAAAGACTGTGCTACTGGCTTCTCTAACAACAGGTTAGTGGGAAAATTGCCTCTGTCTATGGAGACTTTGCATTTACCAGATGTTTAATAATTGAGACTCCTGCAGGTAGGTGGCTTTTAAAGAAGTGAATTAGACACAATAAGTTTCAGAGTTAATAATTTCTGTTACTCATTTGAAACACGATTGGGTATTTGCAGAATAATTAATGATGTTATGACTCTAGCATGGTGGCTTTAAAGAATCTTCAACAATGTCTATCACTTGAATAGGTTAGGAAAGATAATCTTATCTGTCCCCATGAAACAAATGCTTTGGCTGTGCTTTTCATCATCCATTCATAAACTCTCTCTGTTTTAGAATATCTTTGCAAAAAATCTGCCAGGTTGAAACTGAAATAAAATACTTCTAGAAATGGGAATTTGAAACGTTTCAACAGATCTAAGATGAACTTCTTTTACTGTCCATTGCAGGTGAACAAGCACCCTATTAACATCTCTTACCTGAAGTGCAAAATTCACAGTAATAAATCTCAGGTTGTGTCCAATAGCAATGCAGTATTTCCATAAGGCTGCTCTATCCATAGTAAATAGGTAACTATGGAGACTGATGAACATTTAGCTGTAATCAAGGAAAAAAGAGTGGGGAAATCAAAGTTTTCTTTTCTCATTTGCATGCTTAGGGTATGCTTATATGTGCTGATTTTTAACAGCTGTCTGCATCAGTTGAAGTGTGCACCCAAGCCAGGTCTAAAATCCACAAATCCCACCTCAGGCAATTTTCAGGGAAAGAAATTTAAGTCACTGTAATGCTAAAAACTCCACTAACCTGATCCAGAGAGAGACTTTAGAAGGAAGAAACTCTTATTGAATACATATATGTTTCATGCTCATTATTTTCCAGTCTATATGGGAAAGGAAAAATATATGGCTTGAGAGCTTAACACCTGCTGCAGCACTGCAGAGCAAATGAGGAGGCTGAGAAGAACAGCACGAGGGGCTTTCATCACTTGCTGCTGCTGGTCCTCCTTGCTCAGAGGCCTGAGCTGGGGAGATTTTTGGGGAGCATATGTACTTTTGTATTCCTGAGTTGTTTCACATTCAGTGGGAGCTCTGGATGTGTGCTATATCCACAGAGCCCCATGGACATCAGTGGGGTAAATGTACAGAAATCAGCCTCACTAACATAATCCCTTTTGTACTGCTGTCATTAGCTGAGAACAAAAGCTCAAACAGAGAGATCCTAAGCTGTCAAGTGTGATCATGGCAGCTAAAAACTAAACAGGTGAATTTTGCAGCATCCAAAAAGTCACCTGCTGAGCAACAGGGAGGCACAGATTTTCTGCTGTGAGTTGTGTGTGAAGTGGGGAGGTATGGCATGCTCACTCCATGAGTTTGTGCTGGTGGATGCTCCAGTGAGGTCTCCATGTACTTCTAGTGATAAATAATTAGCCATGCTTAGCCATGAGAATTAACCTGAAAGGGATTCAAAGGGAACAGAGTTTAAAAATAATCCTGAAAGAAGGCAGAGATCAGGTGGTATGATCCTACAAGCCAGTGGGATGTGCGAATATGCCTAATCTTCTATCTGGAGCTGACTATAACCTTTTCCTTCAGCTTTGACCCCTGCACCTTCAGGTGAACACAAATATGAAGACAGCATGTGACTGGTACGGACCACCTCACTCCAAGCAGGCATTTTTCGCGTGGAAATTGTGCCTCTGAAACTCTGTGTCTTATTTTACATCTCAGTGAGCTCCATACTTGCAGCAGATTAGTGGAAGGTGTTTCACTGGAAATTACTCACTCTGTTAACACTCAAGTGTTTCTTTACAGATATCTTTCTGGAAGCTCTACCCTCTAGATGCACAAGTCTGAGCTAGTATTTCTGTTCTGCTTTCCCCCCTCTTTTGTAGCTGATGGGGGAAAACTGGAGCATGTATGGATGACTCACTGCTCTATGGAGCATATTGACCTGAGACAAGCCAATTTCCATTTCTCACTGCTGACATTTGAGACAGCAGATGCAAGAATTTCAGTTGCAGGTATGCATGCTCTGTCAGAAGACTCCCACTTCGGATCTGCTCAAGTCTCATTTCTAAGGCTGTGTTTAACCTGTCTGCAGCCTCAGGCTGCATTGTTCATTTACACAGTAGGAGAAGATGAGAAAGTAAGTCACAAGGTAAATTCTATAATTTTCTACCTGTGTTTCTCCTCATTATCAGGATCTGTTCCTCAGCCAGAAAAATTGTCAACAAAGTCCTTTCCACTTGCATAATTTAACACTCAAATTCTCACTCCAGAGGTTTTTGCAGCAGGTACTTTTCATTAATAACACATGTACAGCCCCAGCATCATTAGGATGGCATCTTGCAAGAAGTCATCCCACATTCTTACTTTCATTAAACAGTTCTCCTTGGTGGAAGCTCATTCTGCCTACCTGTGTACCTCTGGTAATAAATTTTTAATGGCTTCAACTACTCTTTCCTTAAGTAACACAGACACAAGGATTAGTCTTGGATCCTAGCTTCCATAATTTCTTGTATATGTATTTCAATAGATAAGTGTTATTTACATATATATATACCTACATACACTATCTATACACATATATTTTAAAATTTCAGTATGTATATATAAATATAAGACTCAGATGAATGTTCACAAGTCCAATCAGCCTGATGGGATTCATCCCAGGCACTGAAAGACTTAATCAATGTTATGTCAGGACTGCTCTCAACCATCTACCAAAGGTCTTGGAAGTCTGGGAAGGTCCCTGCTGACTTGAAGTTAGCCAGTGTTATTCCAATCTACAAGAAAAGACCTAGGGAGCTACAGACCAACTAGTCTAACCTCATTTCCAGGAAAAATATGGAGAAGATCATATTGGGTGCTCCTGAAAGGCATTGAAAGAACAATCCAATGATCAGGCACAGTCAACACGGTTTCACAAAGGGAATCCTGTTTTACTGATTTGATTACTGCAATAAAAAAAACCACCTAGTAGATGAAGGGATGGCAATGGATGTAGTTTTTTTTGATTTTTAGTAAGGCTTTTCATAGTGTCCCTCACAGCATCCTTCTGTGTCCAGCTGTGGGATGAGTGGATTCACAGTGTGTTGGGTGGATTCCAGGGCTCAGATAGTTGTAGTGAATGGGGCTTCATCTGGGACAATCACCAGTGCTGTTCCTCAGGGTTCAGCTCCAGGACTAGTCCTGTTTAATGTATTTATCAATGATCTGGATGCAGGAGTTGAATGCTCCATTAGCAAGTTTGTTGATAATACCAAACTGGGAGGTATTTACTCTCTTTAGGGGCAAGAGATGGCTCAAACCTTCATCAAGGATGCTCAAACTTTATGTTAGGAAGCATTTCTTTACCAAGAGTGTGGTCAAACACTGGAACAGGTATCTTATTGTGGTGGTGGATGCCCCAAGCATTGATGAATGATGTCAGTGTTTTAGATTAATTTGGATAATGCCCTTAGTAATATGCTTTAACTTTTGGTCAGCCCTGAAGTGGCCAGGCAGTTGGATTAGAGAGTGGATTGTTGCCCATTCCTTTTACTGATTCTATTCTATTCTACTCTATTCTATTCTATTCTATTCTATTTTTGCAGGAGTTATAATATTTGCCCTACAGAGCATGCCCTTGATAACAAACACACATAAATTTGACCTGAGGCTTGACTACATTTTGTTTTATTTACCTGCTCTCCCAGACAGCAAAAGATTTTATGAACAGAGTATTTTGTCATGCAGCTGCCTCTCCACTGTCTGCTGGGGTGTGAAGCTTGGTGGAGAAAGCAACTGTGCTTCCTCTGCAGGGACATCTGCTGGGTGACTGCTCTGATGTCTTCATTTCTCCTTTTAGATATTTATTGCTGAGGTTTATCCCTTATTTTTATAAATCACTGGTGTGATTCTCTGCTCTCAGAATTGAGCTCTCCACACAAGCCAAGTGAAATACTATCAAGCCCATCACCACTTGCAGTGATGAGTGATTTGCTTGTAGAGGGTTTGAAGAGCAGCCTGGTTGCATGATGCCCTGGCAGCCACTCCTGTGACACTAGAGGATACCCTGGGGTGTTGGAAACAGCTCATACCATCCCCCTTTCTATAACTAATTTATCTAATGGATCCAAGGTGAGGTCTGAAGTCTTAAGGACCATTAACTTCTTCACACTGTTTTCAGCTCCTCACCCTCTCACATGCACACACATGCCAGCATTTATATCCAAACCCACCAGTTTCCTGAGAGTGCAGCTGTGCCAGTTCTGTCCACCTTTAATTGATTGCTATAGGGAAGACATTAAGATGTGAATAAGAGCATAAAATTCCTCCAAAAGCTTACCTGTCTGTCCAAAACAACAAAGAGGGAAATTAAACTAATTTTCAGAGGGATTTCTTTAATCTGTGGTTCCCAGGTCGAAGATAGCTCAAGCTAACCTTCTAGAAAGGGAGTTTGCTGCATTAGGCTTAATGGGGAACAATTTTAATCAGTGAAAGAGTAAACCAAATAGGGTGCAGCTGAAGGAATTTAATTTTGTAGCTATGCCCTCCTCAAACTTTTTTCAATGGATGGATAACTTCTCTCTCATAACTGTAGACTGCAATGAGGATCTCCTACATACTGTCTACATTTGAGGCTGCCTTTCTTATTTCTTGGCATAATTTGTGTTTCTCCTGTCCTCCCTTTTTTCCAGGCTGATATTGCATTGATGTTTCTAAGAGATGCAGCACACCCTCTTCCCTTCCTCTTCTTTATTTTTCAGACTTTATTTTGACGCCCTGTCTCTTAATATTTCTCTTCCCAACTTACAAGCTGGAAAAACTTCTGTCACCTTTAAACAAAGATTTTCTCTTCACAAGCTGTTTAAAACAGGAAAAACCCCATGGGAATCTTTGGTGTTTGCTATCATGTGAGTCTGTTATAGCTGAGAAAAGGTAAATGCTATGAGTTAGTCTTGCGTGTTCTTTGATAAAATTTTTAAAACCTTTGAATTTATGTCCTAGCAAGCAACATATTCTTTTGGTTTTTTTCTAGTCTTTTACCTTAGACTTGTAAGTTGACTGCAACATACTCAAAATTCTATCCAGATTGCATGGGAAGAAAAGTCATTACAAAAAGTAATTTTTACAGACAGCCTGTTCTGGGAATGTGTTTCACGCTCTTATCCTGTGGGCAGTTTAAAAAAGCCACAGAAAAAACGTAATATGAACGTGTTGCTTTGTCATGAAAACCTTGTGGTCCTCTGTTTAGAGGAATTAAAGGCAGATATTTGAACTGATGCTTCTCTGACCTACGGTTTCATGAGCTGCAACATGAAATGTAGGGGATGTCAGTCTGCAGACCTAGGGGCACAAACAGCTACATGGGGAAGAAGCTTTCAAGTTCACCCATCTGTGGTGCTACTGGGGGGCTGTGTAATTATGGGCACCACCTAACTACTGCCCCAGCTGGGTCTCTTGTGTTAGGAGCAGCCCAAACACCCAGTGCCTCACAACTCACAGCTCCTGCAGCAGAGGACACACGTGATGCTGCACTGGGCAGGGGAGGAAACTGGCAAGTTAAGGCCAAAGGCAGCTTTTACAAAAATAAGGTATAACACAGACCCTTTCCCCTCCATGGCCCAACTCCTGAGACATTTGCAAAATACCCAACCACCCCTGGCTGGGCTGCTAAGGAGCACAGGGGACATGGGGACAGGCAGCTGCCAGGGACCCCATGGGTGCTGCAACAGCTTACGCCCTCTTGAGTGAGCCACCAGCACCTGGTGCAGGCACAGCTCTGTAGGGTCATTCTTGCAGAGCTCTGGAGCTTAAATCTGAGTAAAAAGATGCTCCCAGGACTGCTGTGACTTATGTGGAAAAAGGAAAATTTCTCTGGGATGTCATAATGATGAATTTGGCAAGCACTGCATGAAACATCATCTCTGCAGCCTGGACAAATGGCCTGTCAGTATCAAGTGCAAGAGCAGCTGGGGTGAGGGAGTGGAAGTGAAGTGCAATATTTCCCTTCAACAAAGGGAAATATTTCCCTGCATCAAATTGAGGTCCCATGCCCAAGCTCTGCTCC
This sequence comes from Buphagus erythrorhynchus, assembly GCA_013400855.1. Taxonomy (NCBI): domain Eukaryota; kingdom Metazoa; phylum Chordata; class Aves; order Passeriformes; family Sturnidae; genus Buphagus; species Buphagus erythrorhynchus. The sequence continues at coordinate 6,262 of VZTT01033789.1, read as the reverse complement.
ATCCAGTGCTGTGTTTAGTCAAAAGCTGCTCTAAAGTTTCTGGGAAGGAGAGGAGCTGCCAAGACCCATACACTCAGCACCAGCTCTTGCAGATCATCTTGGGTAACTGCCTGTCTTTGATTTCTGCCCCTGCTGACTGAGCTCTATTTAGCTCCCATGACCTCTCCTCTCTGCCAGATACACCCTTTGCCTTGAGCTGTAGCCAGAGGAGACCTCAGTCCAATGACTAAATTCGAGCGGCAAATGCCCTTTTGCACATTTTGTGCTGGTGAATGAGTTGTTTTCCCAGTGGAGTTGATAATGTTTAGGGGAATGACAAAAGCTCTTCTGGCAAACTGCCATGAAGAGGATTTCTGTGTCTCTCCAAGGCCATCTCCTGGCATGGCTCTGTCAGCTGAACACGCAATTTCTTTAATCCTCAGGCTGACATAATTCTGAGGGCAAAACTCCTTAAATATTCAAGGCATCCTTGAGCCACGGTGCTTAGTCTGTGTATCACAAGCTCTTGCCTGCTAGTCATCTGGCAAAAAGATTTGGAAAAAACAAACTTGTGCAGGACATAACTCTGCAAATGAAGTCTGAGCTGGAGCCAAAAAAGAGCCAGGATCACAAGAAATAAGTTATTTTGTGGCTAAGTCAGTGGCTGCTGAGATGCATGGATCAGAGGAGGCAGAAATGCAACTGCAGCAGTGAGAGGAACAAGGCAAAAGGTGTCTGGGGATGTGTGCTTGTTTATGATTAGTCCATGGATTATGGAGTTTTGTGTCTAAAACTAGCAATTACTGACTGGCTCGCCACAGAGTAAAGAGCTTAAAAATGTAGCAAATTCGGGATTTTAAAATAGGGCATAATTTAGTTGGAAGATTTGCTAAGCTTTATATCATATCAGAGCAAGTTTTAACTCTTTGCAGCCATAGAGCTAATTGAAAGAGTATCCTTTCTTTGTCTTCACCAAGGGCTTTCACAGGATAAATTTTTTTCACCAGTTTGCTAAATATCCTGCTAAATATCTTTGCTCCCTCTTCTAGCTACTGACTTTTAAATATGATACCTATACTTCTCATCTTCCCATAACCCTACAATTTTATGTGTTCTGGATTCCCTCTCCTACATAATAGTGCTAAAATGTTCCAAAGAGCTCCACAATTCAGCTAAAGATTGCATAAAAAAGCACTTCCATTTGTTTGTTTAAAAACTACTGCCCAGTAATCATACCAGATGTTCAAAGTCCTTGTATTGTGTGGAAAATCAATTGTTTTTCCCTATTACTTTTCCCTATCACTGTAGCACCAGTTCTTGTCTGTGCAGAGTCCCATGTCTAATCTCTTCTCTGCATGCTGAAGAATCTAAAACTGTATTTTTCTGCTCTCAAAAGAAGATTTTCCATATACCTTATCTCTGTAATTTTCAAATTTATCATATTTTAAAGCTGGGATGACTGACACTGCAAGCAATATTGGAGATGCATTTATATGCTTTTATAAGGTGGTATAATCATGTTTCCCATTTCCTTCTCTCTTCCTGAGATGCAGAAAAGGCTGAACACTGCAGCCTGAACACTCATCTACTGCCTCTACCTTTACTACCTAGACTAGACAAAATATATTAAATTCAAATATACCAACATGTACTCTACTGCAACAGTTATACTGCTGACCACTCCTCATAGTTTACTTGTTTTTCTCTGAGCACTGAATGACATTTCCAGACTAGTCACATTGATATCAAGGGCTCTTCTCTGGCTCATAAGGGGTAATTCAGAGGCTGTGAATGGGGATGTTGCAGTCATGATAATTTTCTCCTTGAGCTTAACTATGCCTTTATTTGCACTCAATTTCACCTGCAAGTTTATTGCCCACTTATTTAGTGTCCTGGTGGCAACTCTTGCAGATAGTTTTAGATTAGACTATCTTGATTTATTTTGTATTATCTTCAGGCTGTGTAGTACATATTGCAACCCCTTTTCCAAAAGCAAATTGAACTGTGTCACACCCATACAAAAATGGCTGGTGCAGGTATGTACAGAATACATGGAATGGTCCCAGTATAGAACTTCATGTACCCTGCCAGAAACCTGGCTTTTAATAGGTAATCTCTGGCTTCTTGCTATTAATCATGTATTAACCTGACAAAGAACTTCCTTTCTACCCATGGCAGACCAGTTTCTTTTAGAAGTGAAATTTCTTTTAAAACTGGTAGGAAATTTTGTGCTGGATATCAACTTGACCATGTTTCACAATGTGTGCCTGCCAGTACTCACACATTTGAAATGTGGGTTTTGAAAACACTGCCTGTAATCCTTTAATCTCCTTTGAAACAGAAAGGTTGAATGGGAGAGTTACCCTCTCCAGGATGGATCTGAGGACAATGAGGGCAATTGGGAATGAGGGAAATGAGGACAATTTATGCAGCTGCCACCACATCAGAGCCTTATGTGTTGTGGGTTGCAAGGCATTTGCACGGTGTGGCAGAGGCAGATTGGCTCAAATTATGGGAAGGTTCAGCACAGCCAGACTAATGATGGGTGGTGAAAATTCAGATGGCTGAAGACAATTACTGAATTTTAGATAGGCTTTGAGAAATTAAATGAGTTCAATGGCTGTTCTACCATCCAGAAATCGGTAATACATTAGTGGATGAACTGGAAGTAACGTTTGAGTGTCTAAAAATAGGCAGCATATACCACTCCTTCTGCTTCCCCTGGAGTGCTGAGAACATTCAGTACTTATTAAAGACGGCATTAAAAATGAGTTGAGCTTGCATATTCCTTTTTATTAATTCCTTTTTGAAAAATACCAGAGTAGCCATTTATAGCTGTTCTACTTGTGAGAAGTCACTTGACCAGACAAAATTAAAAGGAGGGGATATACCCCTCACTAGGCCAAAAAACTTACTGCTGTGGTGGAGTCTGGGAGTTCCTTTTTTGCATGAAACTTCATCCTCAGCCTGGTCACATCTCAGCAGCTTTCCTTCTTACAAACCTAGGAACTGGCAAACCTTTGAAGCAATGACTTGGAGAAGAGAAACAGAAGAAATTCCATTTTCCAGGGAAAAGGCCAAAAGGACAATTACAGGGTGATATTTCTTTAAGTGACAAGAAAGTAAGTCTCAAGGACTTCCTTTTGAATTTTTTTATAGGAGACTAAAACGGCTCCTACATCAGCCAGAGCAGAGATTTTGATCACCAAAAAAACTATTGTGATTACTGTGAGTCAAGATGTCCTCGGGGGCATTTTTTTCCCAAAAATTGTCCAAGAAAATCACCTGTGAAATCTCATTCACAAAAGCATGTAAAAATATCAACTGCACCTGCATGTTGCATGCCTTGGGACTTGTGTTTTCCTGGTGTGTTCCCACATCCAGTGTGGTGTCATGTGGAGAGAACCCAAGGACTTATATAAGATTTCCCACAAAGAATTTAGCACAGACAAGAAGAGCAGGTGAATTTGTGCTTTCGAGTCCTGGAAAATGTATTTGTGTTTTAGAGCAACAGCTTGCAGTCTATGTTTTGATGGATTTATATTCGTGGAAGTAACTGCTGTTATTACTCTGGAGACATTTTTCTGCTCTGCAAAGGTTCCTCTTGAAACTGAGCTCCCCATCAGACCTGAGGCTGGATGAGGGCTGAGGAGAGCACCTTGGACTTGATGCATACTCCTTCCTCCATGGCCTCTAAGGAGCATTTTGGGCTAGAAGGAATCAACCATGTCTCATCAGGGTGCTGTTGCTGGGGCTGTTAATGGAGTTGGCCTGACTGTATCATGTGTGCCACTGCAGGCCAGATGAAGAAACAATAGAAAGTTCATGACTATAACTATTTCTTTAGATATAAAGACACTGCTCTACTTCAAATTGTGACACTGGATGTAAGAGAAATGTAATTCACTAAATAGGAGAAAGACTGATCAAAACCAAATTACCAACAAGTTGTATTTAGTTTTGGGAGCACCAAAGTGTGGCATTTTGTATCCTGAAATGCTTCTATTTTTATATTCAAGGACAGCATAAAATGAAGTTGGTGAAAAGCCCTGGGTTCCCCACTGAGTGTCCTTGCCTACATGCCCATGACTCTCACAGCCCGCGTCCAGGGATCGCGTGTTCACCCAGCCTCTTGTGCTGAAGGCATTTTCTTGGTGGGTGGAAATGGGTATTTGAACCAGTGCTGTCTAAAGCTGATCTCAGTTCCCAGGTGAGGTGCCAGGACATTACTGTTATCCTCCTTTAACCATGTTCCATAAGAAGACTGAGCAGCCTTGTACTTTAGTCAGACAACTAAAAACAAGGGGGAGATTCAAGACTCCTCTGGGAATGAAGCAATGAAATTTAAATCTGTGCCTCTGAAGTTCTTCACCAGAGCTAAATATTAACAGCTAATTTCTTTTCTTTTAGAAGGAAAATGTTTTCAAATTTCCTACAGCCTCTGCTTTCAGTTTTTAAAAATTAAATCAATAACTAAACAGAAGGAGAGGAAGAAAATACAAAAGGTCCCGCATTTAGAAAAACTGTGCAGTTTTAAGTAGATTAGCAGCATTTCCCTTCAGAGCTTCTTTTTACTTTATTCTACATAAAATTCTGAACAACATAAAAATAACCTTGATCTTGTGAGGTCTTTTGGCATTTGCAAAGCGCTTTCAGGCAAGCTGTTAAACAATGATATTTTCCTTTGTAATTGGTATTAAAAAATTCTCTCCCTCTGCTTGTGTATTGGCAGACAGAAAATTTCTAGATTCAAAATTAGAGGGAGCCTGGTAGTACAGATTAAAACACCAGTGCTGACATAGCAGTGTCACCTTTGGAACTGATGGTAACTTCAGGACCACAACCCTCCATGGACTGAATCTTCTGAGTACAGGGGAAAGGGATTACTAAAATTGAAGGAAAACTTTTCATCCCTTCCTGACGTGCACTTACTCTAGTGTGTCTAATAGCTGAGCTGGTACTCTCTTAGCAGATACTAGTAAATATCATAGGTTAAAGATCAATTTATGTCTGATATGATGAATATTTACTTACTTTAACCTACTATTTTTGATATAAAAACTTCTCTTGGTGTCAAAAGTCACTTAGTCTTGTGACGGCTCCCTTAAGGGCCATTGCTGCCTATCTTGTATAACCCAAATACATGTGCCTGATGGAAATATTTGTAAGGTGTATTGATAAAATGAAGTGTTATTTATTTTCTGAAAGATTTAGAGGCTGCAGAAAAACACTGTTTATGCTACAAATTACATCAGTGGTTTCTAAAGTAGTTGAGTCTGTGGACTGCTGCCAGCCCATAATGTCTCTCCCAGATGACCACACAAAGTCCTCACTGCCCACATTGAAAGCACCACTGATTGTCATTCCCAGCTCTCTCTGTGAGCTACTCACTGCACCTACGGAAGTCACTGGTGAAAGCCAGGTCCATAACACTGGTGACCATTGAGTTATTCTGACATCTTGCATCTTGAAAATCACAGATCCTGCCCTTCATTTGGCTTCCAGAAAGAAATCCAAGTAGTACAGATACTTTGAGTGCAAAAGTTAAGAACATCCCACTACACTTTGTCAGACTACAAGCATCAGAATTTCTTTTTTCCTTTCTGAGTTGGAGAAGTACAAAGCTGACTCTGAATTATGCATGCCTACAGTAATTCTTGCATTGAATTAAATCACTAATCCTGGTGTAAGTGCTCCCTCTGAATTAATTTTTTAATTCATTTTTTCCCCTTCGTGTCTTTCTGTTTGGTTGATTATGGTTTTAAAATTGGGCTGAGCACACAAAATAGGGAAAATAATTTTACCCATGTGTCATATTGCCTAATGCCATGCTATTAGTGTAAAATCCTTACTACACAGAAACAGCTGAACACTTTCTCTTTGGCAATTCAGAATTACCAGATTATTTCAGCTATCACAAATCCTAACAGCAAACATGCAGATACAGTTCTTGTTGCAGGAGACATCAGCTGCAGGGATTAACAGCAGTAGGGTGACCCTTCCATCTCTTCTCCTTCTGCCTAGCCTGCCTGACACTTTCACCTAAATTTCACCACTCCAAACCCACATCATGCTTTGGGATGAGCTGTGTGTCACCTGAGCTGAAGTGACACCAGCAGCATGGCCCTACCAAAGCACTGTCCCTGCCTGGATGCATCCATCAGCCCAGCTGTTAACTCTGGTAGGATGCTGCAGCCCCGAGGAAAAGGGCAGGCTGGCCAATGTCAGCAAAAGAAATTTCAATACCACCTGTAGCCCCATACCAAAACCTGACCACACAAAC
>VZTT01033784.1:0-21371 GCA_013400855.1 Buphagus erythrorhynchus | reverse complement strand
CGGCTCAGGCTCGCAGCCGCAGCCGCCGCGACCTCCGCCGCCCTCGGCCGAACCGGCCACCGCGCACCCCCGCTGCGGGGAGGCGTCGCCGCCGCCGCGCTCCCCTCGGCCGGGAGGAGCTACGGCTCCCAGGCGAAGGAAGAGGAGGAGCTGCGCGTCCGATACCTGGATGATGAGCACAAAGGTAATGAGGGGAAGGCGGCTCTGCACCCGTTGTCTCGGCCCGGCCTGGGTGACCCCTGCGGGGCAGGGAGAGGGCGGCCCTGGGGGAGCAGCTCGGCAGCAAGGGGCGGGAAGAGAGCGGTGGCTCCTCCTTCTCCTTGTCACCGCGGCCGGGGTTGCGTCGCAGGGTGCTGGGAGCTGTCGGCATGGCCGTGAGAGAGCAGGGTCAGCTTGGTCCCTCTTGGATCTTCACAGCATCGTAGAAGGGTTTGGATTAGAAAGAGCCTTGAACACCATCTGGTTCTAACTCCTCCGCATTGGGCAAGGACACCTCGTAGTAGACCAGATTTGCTTAGAGCCCTGTCCAACCTGGCCTTGAACACCTCCAGGAACGGGACATCCACAGCTTCTATGGGCAACCTATTCCAGTGCCTCCCCAATCTGACAGCAAAGATTTTCTTCCTGTTATCTAATCTAGACCTATTCTCTTTCAATTTGAACCCATTCCACCTTGTCCTGTTGCTACGTGCCCTTGTAAATAATCTTGCCTCACCTTTCATGTAAGNTTTGGCTTTCTGGGCTGGGAGTGCCCATGGCTGGGTCATGTCCAGCCTCTCACCCACCAGCACCCCCAAATCCTTCTTCCCAGGGCTGCTCTCCATCTGTTCATCCCACAGCCTGGGTTAATACTGAGGCTTGTCCTGACCCAGGTGCAGCACCTTGCACTTTTTCTTCTTAAACCTCATGAGATTCTCATGGGCCCAGTTCATGATCTTTTCCAGGTTGCTGTGGATGGCATCTCATCCTTGAGGTGTGTGAACAGCATCACTCTTCTTTTCTAGAGTACTGCAGCATATGTACTGTGTTTGTGAGGTACATCTCTCTGAGCTGGCGTTTGTTTGCCACTCTAATTGTGAGAAAATGAAGTTCAGTGGCAAACTTCTACAATCATTTTGCTTCGGACATCAGTTTTGTGCTTGTGTGCAGGGGGCAGAGAAGGGCGTAGAACTGATGTCCATGTTTTACGTACAGGAAGGTATGGCTTCAGTATTCTCTCATCTCATGCCACTTTCCTAATAACCATCTCATCCTCTTCCTTGCTTTTAGTGTTGTCAACTACTACTCACCTTGTTCTCCTCAACTATACCAAGAGTCTTATTTTAACTCACCTGGTTAAAAAAAGAAATAAAATCTGTGCTCCTTAGTGACCTGCAGCCAGTGCATCACAGCACAGACACTTTGTGCTTCCTCTTCTGATGTGGTGCTCACCAGATTTTGGAGGTGTTCCACTTCCTTTGGTGTTTGTCACTTCCTTCTCCTGTGGATACAGCAGGGCTAGGAATGGTGGAGAAGAAGTAAGTGCAAACTCTGTTCCTGAGGGTTTATTTTTATGGTCATGATGTTATACTTGCTTTTATGGAGAGGGCCATAGTATAGGGTTTTGATTATCTGCAGCACATGAGTTTCTTTATATGGAGAATATATCTTGGAACCACCATGTGTTGAGATGCACAGTTTAGTTAAATGTTTGAGCACATTAACTCAGCTATATCAGACCTGCTGCCAATTCAGGCAAATGCCCGTGAGTTGAGTATTCCTGTTCATAGATTTGTATACATACACAGAGAGGTAACTTTAAAACTTTGAATTTTAGTATGAGGCTTAGAAGATTATTCTTTCTTTTTCAGGGAAAAACTGATGTTGTGCTTTCATCTGAGGGCAGATTTTTGCCATTATTTAGGATTGATAGTAAAGATGATGTAATCTGATCCTGAAATTTTCTTCTGCCTTGTAGTTTTGTTCCCAACTCTTTCCACTTCCTTTAAAATGTACTACTTTAATCCTGTTTTTCCAGTCAACTGTGGAACTTGGAATTAGTTTAAAACATCTATTCAGATTTTTTTTGGATTTTTTTAAGTTAAGGAAGAGACAAAACAGGAGCAAAGAAGAGTTTGTAAAATATTAGAAGAGTGTTTTTCCTTATTTTGTGCTTTACCAAGAAGTGGTAGAAAATATAATGATCTTACATAGCACTCAACTTTTACTTCTATTACACAACAAACATAGACTTAGGTAGTGTGTTCCAGCTGTTGAATCAGCTAGGAATCATTGTTTTTGTAATGTTATGAAGGTGTTTCATACTGAATATGTAGTCTAACGCCCCAAAACGTAGAGATAGTATTTGTAATGTTAAAGCGACTATCACTATCGTAAGGAAGGATTCAGTCAGTGTATTTTTAATTAATGAATTCTCTTAAGCAGAAGGAATTTTCTTTGGTGTTGTCTTTCAGAAGGACATAGAAGCAAACACTGTTACAAAAATATGAGAACAAGGATGTAGAAATAGGCCAGAAAGAGACATAAACTTCGCGTGCCTTCTTCAGCAGCACAAAGAACAGGCAGCATTTCTGCAAAGGAAACATGGCTCTGCTTCCTCCCTATAGTGCTACCACACATGCCCCTCCTCACCTTCTATGCCAGGTTCATATATATTTATCCGCTTACAGCATGTAGTATCTCTGCTGAATGAGGATACCAGCTCTATAAACACCCCTGTGGTCTTTCTTGCTCTTTTCTACCCTGCCACTCCTTGATCTACCAATTCATGGTCTAGACTTTCTTTGGTGCCCCTGTGGCCTCATCACACCATCCCATTGCGTCGTTCTTGACTCTACGCAGGGTCAGACCCTGTTCTCTGACTTCCTTTTATAGCACACACCTGCTTGTTGATGCTGTGGTTGTGCTCTTGCACATGCCTAGTGTTTCCATGTTGCTCAGAGAGGGACTGTGCTGGTTTCACTTGGGGAGGACAGACTCAGAGAGAGGTTTTCTCTATGAGAACTTCTTCTGTGAGTTGATGGAACCAATTGAAGGCTAGTTAGTTATTAACAGCCTGAGAAACCAATTGGAAAAAGTTAGTTCTCTCCGTGAAAACACATTTTGAAGGAAGTAACCCAGGAAAAAGCCCTCTTTTATTTCCAGTGGCTGAGCAGGGAACACCGGCCTGGCCCGGTCTCCCTCCCATGCCGGGGGAGGGAGCTTGGGAGGCTGCTTGGGCCACATTTGCAAACCAAGGGACCCAATGGCTGGGGGGAGGAAAGGCTCATTGATAAGACTTTAGCCCAGCTTCCTCCCCCGTGAGCCCGTGGCTCTGGGGGGCCCGGCTCCTGCTGCTGGCTCGGAGCAGCTTCGGAGGGGCCGAGCCCGCCCAGCCCCGCACAGCCTGGGGGGAGGCAGCCGGACCCTGTGTGGGGAGCAGGGGTGGCCATGGGCAGTGTGGGGCTGCAGCTGAGCCCCCGAAAGGCTGATGGAGATCTCAGCCACCCCTCACCCTGCAGGCTCGGCCTGGCCCAGCTCTTGCCGCTTCTGTGTGAAACTTTAACTCTTTATTGCTCGGATAAGACTTGCAGACCTCCAATCTTCCTTTAAATCAAAAGGAAAAACAAAAAAGATACAAAGTCAATAAAGCAAGAGCTAAGTTTCTTTAGATGGAAGGAGAAGATGCTATGAAGGTTGGCTGAAAATCCTTTTGTGAAGTTGTAGGGATGAACTGATACTGCACTGAATATAAACCATGGAGAAAAACAAGGGGGGGGTTGGAGTGTTCCATTTGATGGATTGTTGATCAAAAGCATCTGTGTTGAAAATCCTTCACCCCAAGAAGAAAAGGGGATCTCTATTTCTGGAAATGAAGCATGAACAGAGAAAAAAAAAGAGATGAAAAGAATTTTTGTTTTGAAATAGTTCATTCTTAAAAGTAAATACCCCATGAGTTTAACATGGCCCATAAGCACAGCTTTGGGAAAGCTGTGAAGATGGGATGAGCTTCACGATTTCAAGGTTTTTTCCTGGGCAGATGCCAATTGTGAAAGTGAAGCCATGAGAGAACTGGTTTTTTCCCTTCTTGTGGAGAAGTCCCTGTGTCCTAACAAGAAGAAACTTCTCTCTCCAAAGTCAACTGAAAAGGACTATTTAAGTTGGAAACTGACTGAAGTAGTTTTTGTATGTTTGTTTTGTTGTTATGAAGGTTGGGAGAGGGGGGTAGGGAGTGGTCTGAAAATCTTATTCTGAATTTGCTTTTCTTTCTCTTTGTTTGTGTAGTTGATAAAGTTTTTTATACCCTTTTAAGTTTTAGGCCTGCCTTGCTCTTTGGTCCTGGTTGCGTCTCACAACAGAAAAATGAGTATATTTAAATTGGCAAATCAAAACTATAACCTTATTTGGTGCATTGGCCAAGAAATTCAAATTAAACCAAGACAGGGACGTGTTGTGAATACTGGGGAGGAAGGAAAACTGGCTACGTATGGGCACATGTCTTGTAGCACTAGACAAATCTTTGCCTGTAGGCAAAGTAGCAAACTGTTCGGCTACATATCACTGCCATGGGATTTGCATACCCCAGATCTTGGGAAGGTGTTAAATGTGAACTAAAATGAGACTATGTTTGCAAAGACTAGTTATTGAAATTTTAACTCAAGGCTTTCCATCTTCCAAATTTGACACCTGAACTAGAATACAAAAGGTGTGAGATTTTTGAAGAATGTGATTGAAAAATAACTGTATATTCTGCCCATGTTGCAACATGTGAAGCTCTTAGTGTCAATTTTCTGTGAGTAAAGATGACTGTCAGTGTGTTAGTTTTTTAAAATTAAGTATATATATCTTTTACTTTATTTGAAATTCTAGTTGATCATCACTAGCTGAAATGTATTACAGCTACTGACATTTCAGAACTTAGCCAAATTGCATTAGTGATCCATTACAAATTTAAATGAACATAGTGCTTTGGATTTTTAAGTTATAGGTGCACTTGGGAGAAATACCTTTTTAGTGTTGACTCCAGTGTTGCAGTGTCGCTTGCTGGAATGCGATAAAAGTATTTACAAAATTTAGATTTTACACTGGAATGACTCCTTATGGTCAAATTTCCCAGCTGATTTTGGTTCAGTTTAGAGTAAGACAGCTTTTGGTCTTCATCAGTTAGAATTTTAATGTAAATGGAGTGGACAAAAACAAATACAGTCTTGGTTGAAGTTGTTTGCTCAGAGGTTGGAAACTGATAGCTAGCTGATAAATTGGAAAAAACTTCCTGTTCTTTTGCTGTGTTTAAAGCAGGGCTAGGCAGGTGAGATCTACGAATTTACGAAGTGCGGAAAAGAGTTAAATCAGAATTTAGAGATGAAACAGGCTCAGATAGAGGATTTTTAAGAGTGTTTTGGTGCTTTTGAAGAGTGGTGGTAATTACACATCTGTGTGATTTTTCACTTATATACTTCTTGATAAGATGTTTAATGAAAGCCACCAGAATTGTGTATGATATATTCACCATATGTTCCTGTTTTGCTTAAGAAACTACTTTAGAATAATAAACATCCAAGTCCACTTGTCTACCTTGGTTTATATGAGTAGTTAAATGAAACAAGCTTAAAAATAACTTGCTTTGATCCTCCTTCCATTTTTCAAAGCGTAATTCCAACATTTAATTTTTTTTTTAATTATGGAAAATGATGTGTGTGTGTATTTAATGCAAATAAATAAAAAAAAATGTGAAAATTTCTGCAAGTATTTTATATGCAGATATAGTGAATCTTTTGAATTCTGACAAACTGACTAATATTGGTTTAAAGACTAATTTTTAAGTAACCATTTAAACGTGTTTCTACCAAACGTTGAGGATGATCTCTAAAATGTGCAAGATAAAAGAAATAAAAAACATTATTAAAAGTAAGATTTCCTGTGTGCTGATACAAACAGTAGTTAAACCAGTATCTAATATCTTCACCTTATTCAGGTATTCAATTTAGTGCATGCTATGCAGCCAGGATGTTTCTGGGAATTTACAGATATTTTGAAGCTATCTTCCAGATATGTATGTATCCTTATTTCAGTAGAAGACACTTACTGCTTGTACTACGCTTTCCTTTTATAATATAATGTTCATTTTTATAATAGAGCTTTTATAATATAACTTTCTTTGTTTTTTTTCTCTTAAACACTGAGAATTATACCACAGGCAGCTTTCTCTTTGGCAGGGGCAAGTTATAAGTAGAGAACATATTGTACATTTACATATGCTTTGCCTCTAGTGGTTGGCTAGGAAGGTAATATACAGGAATATTGCTGCTTATACTAGACAGTGCTGGGAATCATCGTCTCTTGGAGAGCATAGCCAGTTAAGATGAAGTTAGTTTTCAGTATACAGATGTTTTTTTAATAGATGCACATTATGTGATAAAGTGTGTCCCAGAAATAATGTGGGGATGACTCCCAGGAAAAACTATGACATTAATATTGGGTTTAACATTATGTGAATGCTTAGTCCTTCTTAGTAGATCTGTCACGTTTTTGATACCATACAGATACATGAACAAAGCAAATACTACTACTACTATTACTACTACTAATTTCTACTTATATTTATTAATGAATACTTTTTTTCTTTCACAAGTAGATTTTTCAAACAGTTTATTTTAAAGGACTTTGGAAAGCACATATATATATATGTGTGTGTGCTTTAGGAAGAATGAACCATGATTAAATGCTTCAGATGGCAATATTACAGGTATTATTGAACAGTCACAGTAGTCAGATCAAGTCCTCCATGACTGGAAAATGGGAGACATTGTACCCATCTTTAAAAGAGGCAGAAAGCTGGAGCCTGGGAACTAGTGACCTATGAGCCTCACCTCTGTGCCTGGAAGAGTCATGGAACACATCCTCTTGGAAGCTGTGATAAGGCACATGGAAGACAGGGATGTGATTCCAGATAGCCAGTATGGCTTCACCAAGGTCAAGTCCTGCCTGACCAACCCAGTGGCCTTGAATGATGGAGTTCACTCCATCAGTGGTCAAGGGAACAGCTACAGATGTCATTTATCTGGAATTCTGGAAAGCCTTTTGCAGAGTTCCCACAACATCCTTCTTTCTAAAGTGGAGAGAGATGGATTTGATTAATGGACTGTTCAGTGGATGAGAAGTTGGTTGGCAAGTGGCCTCCAGAGTGTAGTGGTCAATGGCTCAGAGTCCTGATGGATGTCAGTGACAAGTAGTGTGCCTTAGTGGCCCGTACTGGGACCACTGCGATTTAGTATCTTCATTGATGACATACATGAAAGGATTGAGTTCACCTTCAGCAAATTTTTAGGTAACACCGAGCTGAGTGGTGCAGTTGATACACCTGAAAGATGGGATGCCATCCAGAGGGATCTGGACAAGTTTGGGAAGTGAGACCATGGAAATGTTGTGGAATTTAACAAGACCAAGTACAAGATGATGCAACTGGGTCAAAGCAATCTCTGGTATCAGCCCAGNAGGGGATTGTGTCCCTCTGCTCTGCTCTGGTGAGACCCAGGTGGAACCCTGCATCCAGCTCTGGGGTCCCAGCACAGGAAGGACATGGACCTGTTGGAGGGAGTCCAAAGGAGCCATGAATATGATTAGAGGGATGGAGTACCTTTCCTATGAAAAAAGTCTGAGGGAATTGAGTTTTTACATCCTGAAGATTAGGCTTTGGGGTGGCCTACTGTGTCATAACATCTTCTGAAGGGAACCTGTAAGAAACATAGAGAGGGACTTTAAACTGAAAGAGAGCAGGTTTAATTTAGATATTAGGAAGAAATTTTTTACTCTTAGGGACTGAAACTGACTGCCCAGAGAAGCTGTGGATATCTCGTCTCTGGAGGTGTTCAAGGCCAGGTTTGATGGGCCTGTGGACAACCTTGTCTAGTGCAAGGTGTCCCTGCAGGGGACTTGGAACTAGATGATCTTCAAGGTCCCTTCATCCTCAGGATGCTGAGATCTTGTAGTAATGACATATCTGGACAAAAACAATTCAAATGTCACTCTAAGTGTCTTTTGTATATATATCACTGCAATATGTAGATATCTCTTGTGAACCTTTTATACTTTTCCTCTTGCCATTCTTGCTTCATATTTTTTTATACTTAAATGGAAATAACTGGATGGGTGCCATCTTTATCTTTTGCTTCTGTAGAAGGAAGCAGAAATGGTAGTTTTATGACTTGATCTGACACTGCTAAACAAAAATTCATTTGTATGATTTGTCTTCAAGGATCATTCATTTGTAGGAAAAAAGTCTCTTAAGTGCTTTAATGTTAACTGGAGCTTTCTTCTGAATACACTATTGTTGGTGGTGGAATAGCAGTCTTTGGGCTCCAGTGGGGGGAAGAAAAATTCAAGTGTCATTAAGTGTCATTGCCATTAAGTATAATAGAGTCCTTCTGAAAAGGACTCTATTTCCTGACTGAAGTATGGTTTGGGATAATAGCATCTCTAGTTTATTAATGTGTGGGATTTGTAAATCAAAGTGAAGTCAGGGTTAAGGGTCTTTTTTATGCTTTAATGTGGGATGACACTTTTGCCTAATCTACTTGTGTTGAACATATGCAGTATTTGAATTTGGAGTGATCCTCCTCGTGGAGAAAAAGTTGTAACAGCTGAAAAAAAGTGCTACAGCATCACTCCTTTTTGCTTAACAGAATATAAACAGATTACTATGTAAGTGCTGAGTAACAACCTTTGCAGGAGGTGAATATCTCCAGCCATAGGGATAAACTTGGGAATTCAGGCTTGTAGAACATGGGAATTAAGGTCATTTGGGTTGACCTGGCTCCACTACCCTTTTAGGAGGTATCTGTGCTTAGCAATTGACTGTACCTTAAGAGCAAGAAAGGCATGCGTCCTTTATTACTTGCATTTGACACTATTTTTATTTGAATCTTGAGAGTGGTAGCTAGCAAATAGAAAAGTTCGTCTTCAAATTGGTAACTGCAGAAGGAGCAGGAGCTTTTTAAAATCTTGTCTTGTGTGCATCTATGTGCAACATACATGCAGGAGGAAGGAGGAGAAGGGAGCTCAAAATACTAATTGATCAGTCCTAAGGGAGGACAGGTTTTCCAGAAATAGAAGAAGCAGTATGCACTGAGATGACAAGGAAGGCTACAAGAGCAAGATGACATATAGATTGTAGATTCAAAGCTGAGTGGTGAAGTAGTAACCACCTGGGCAAGCACTGAGTTTTTGGAATTTTGTTTTTTCATATCGTAGGTTGATGGCAATACTGTGGGCATTTTTGTTTCAGACAGAGCTCCCCTTCTGCCTGGTCCTGCCTTAGTCCTTTTTTCCCCCTTATCCTTGCATTCTCTGCATAAAAGGCCCTGATTGATAAAATGTTACCAGGGCAGGATAAAGACTGTGTGTTGGTGTTTTGAACTCAGGCAGTTGTGTTGGGTTCAGGCAGTAATTATCTGAAAGATTGCTACAGTTGTGGTAAACTTAGGCATTGCCAAAATAGACTTTTCAGAATTTTCCTCTTTGATAATTGTGATAAGGTGAGGGGAGCAAAATAAAGACAATTTTTGTTTCTGCTGCAACATTCAAACCAATGCACAAGTAATCAGTCAGTTAGACAATTGATCTGTAACTGGACTAAGGGAGCTGTGAATGTGTCTTTGGAGCCACGTACCAAGCATTGATTTTAGTATTTCAGGGGAGGATTTTTATTTGATTTTTTTTCCTTTTCGGACAAAAGTACATGTTTCCCATTGGTAGCATTCTTTCTATGTTTATGACTTCCTTTTACCTATATTGGAATTTCTGGTCTTTGGTCTGGTAGCACTTCATGCTTTAAAAAGTCTCTGGAGATAGGCTCTCTAAATATGGAAATACATGCTTTACAATTAAGCATCTTTCCTGATTGCGTGTCAGCACTTCATGCACAAACACAAAATTTGTGCATGCAGTTGTGTAGTTCTACATTTGACCTTTGTAAGCACTGTTTCCACATGAAGATATTAGGGGCATATTTTTGTTCCTGAAGTAAATGTAATTTCTGTTGAGTGTTGAAAAGACTAAATCAGTTTATTTTCTTTCAGAAACTCAGTAGTGATTACACTAGCATTTTTTTTCAGTCCTCAATGCCTTTTGTATAATTTCAAAGGAATAATAATTTACATAGGTGATACATATTTCACTACATTGTAACAATGATGTGATTTTTCTTCCCCTCCAGGAATTGTGGTGCTTGGATTAAACAGATCTCATGCCAAGAATGCACTTAGCAAAAATCTTATAAAAATGGTAAGTGAAAAGAATAGTTTTTAGTATAAAGGTGAAGTATTGGAATGAAGCACTTTAAAAAGTGTTTGGTTATTCCCCTTCCTCCTTTTCTCTATAGATGTCAAAAGCTGTGGATGCTTTGAAATCTGATAAGAAAGTACGAACTGTTGTATTCCGGAGTGAAGTCCCGGGGATATTCTGTGCTGGTATGCAAACTTAATTTTCCTGAGAAGGTGGAAATCCTGTTCTTTTACTGCACTAAAAAAAAAGAAAAAAAAAAAAAGAAAAAAGCCCAGATTCCAAGGAAACATGTCTTTTTCATATATTCATCTCAGTAACAAACAAAACATTTTTTAATTATTTTCCTCAATTGCTAACACAAATCAAATACTTGGTTTATTCTTTCTGTGTCATAAAGTATTTCAAAATATATGATAGTTTAACCATGATGGTGAAAAGTTGTTTAATCGATTTAGAAACTCTCACAAGTATGTCAGAATAAGGTGCAAATAATTTTAGAGGCCATATAAAGAGGCTTTGTAGAAAGCTGTATCAAGCCTGTATTTTAAATGTATTAACTTGAACTTTTCATTAAAGAAACATATGTAAACTTAAAATTTCATGATTAATATGCATGTTACTGCAGGCTGAATGTGTTCTCAAATTAAAAACAAATCAAAACTAAAAGCACACACCCCAGCCCACGTATCCAACAGTACATGCATCTTGCCAAAGTACACAGAAAAGGAAAACCTCTCAACTACCAGATGCTAGGAAACAGAATTTGCTGACATGTCAAGATCAATTCATACAGCAGTATCTTTTCTGAATGTCAAGTGAATAGTCTTCTTATTTAAAAATGTTTCAACCAATTCTTACTATATTCAAATTTAGTTTATGTCCATTTGAAACAGAAAACAGAAGTAAAACTGTTCTTTCTAATACATTAATAGAACTATCAAGAAAGAGGAGATCACTTCTGAAATTTTACTTTTCTGATCATTTATGTAGTTGTTATTCTTGATAGCTCCAAATAACATAATTAGTTTAAAATGCCAAAAAGATTTTCCAATTTTTAAAATATGTAGCATATCTAAGCACTTTTAGTTGAGTTTAAAATTCTTTTTGTTGCTTTTAGTAAGCCTGTTCTCATGCAGATAACAGTTTATCACTTACAAGACTTGTGAAAATAATTGTCTTGGAAAAAAGAGAATAATCAATTCAGTACTTAGTAATACATATAAATCGGTTAAATATGTATGTATTAATCAGCATATTTAATTTAAAGATTGTATCTTGTTTTAAATCAAGAAGTTTTAAGTTTTAGTCATCTCAGAAAAAAACCTGTAGTTTTTAAATTGATGAAGAATGAAGCATAAGAGCAACACATGCAAATGGTGTTCCAAGGTGAATGTTATGTACTTGAAATAAAAAGATTGCTGTTGGGTTTTTTCAACCATGTTTTTTATTTAACATTCTTGAATTTTGTACTAGTCGTGTATTGGAAATAGGAGAGCAGAAATACTAATTTTGAGGGAGTATATCTCAGGTATGCTACTGTTACTGTGCTTATGAGCTCCAAGTACGTCTCTGGTATTCTTTGTTAGCTGTCTCTTCTGAACTGTTTTGGTATAAATATTTAACATAGTCATTACTGCTTGTTTGTCTGGCTTAGAAAACCAAGCAATTCAGAGTATATATTAACATATTACAATAGAGAAGATATAAGGACATTAGTAAGGAAAATTAATCCTGAAAAGAAGACTGTGAAAGACAAGGGCTAGGTAGCTATATCTGGATCTTAATCCAGGGAGTAGAGTTAGGGTGTGAACTAGGTGTCTATAATTTTTAAAAAGTAAAACAAGTATCCTAAGAAAGGAGATTCCTGTAGCTGAACAAGTGAAATAAAGGATGCTCCAACAGTGGTAACTGAAATTTAGAGTGAAACAGAATACCTGAGGCAGAGTTTCTTAATGAAATTAGGCAAAAATTGCACGATGGATGGATGGATGGATGGCTGGATGGATGGATGGATGGATGGATGGATGAATGGATTGCTTCAGTAGGTGACTTGAATGGGTGTCTCTAAAGAGAGCAATAATAGAGGAAGCATAGTGAGATCTGGAAAAAACAGGTTAACAGCTTAGGGAAAGTAAAATGAAGAGAGGAACATACTGGATGTAAGAAGGCAGTTTCTGGAGGGGACTCAGGAAACTTAGTAGAACAGAAGAAAGTGTTTTTGAACTTAAATGTTAGAGAAAAATATGTTGCTTCAAGAACATTTAATTTCCTTAAAAAATGCAAGGATCATCTTGTGAAATGTCACATTTTCTTATGCCTTGTAGTGCTATTTAGTTAGGCTAAATATGGAATATTTTTATTTTTTTTTGTGTTTCCTCAATAATGTTTTCTTGCTAACATGTGGGAATGTATGTTTTTGAAAATACACTTTTATGATTATTTTTTGGACCACCATCTGATGTCTTACAGACCGCATATTGGGAAACTTTGTCCTAGAATGTAGTTCCTTTTATGTGTGGAATGAAGTCCACGATCATTAAATCCTGCCATTCCTTAGCTATCAACAAATATCAGTGAAAGCCACAAGCCAAGTGTCTTGTTTCCTTCTGAGGCCTAGTCAACAAAACATGACATCCAACCATTTTTCTCAAAGTAACAGTGTGGATGATTAAAATATTTAAACTCTGTTGATGACTGATGTAGATTTGGGTATGATTTCAAATTATGGTATTTTCACACAGTGAAATCAGAGGGGGACAAAGATGGAATTGTATAAAAGAATGTAGAGATGTACCAGAAATCATATCCTTTCCTTTCCACACAAAAAATCACTTTGGTTCTTTACCTCCTCTTTTCTTTGTGTCTCCTCTTTAATACTTCATACATCCGTGGGTGCAGAAAGTTCCTCATTATTGCTCCTAGCACTCATCAAAAGGGACATCCAGAAGTCAAAGCCTTGCTTGTCTGGGGTTAAGTATGTCTATGATTATGCATAGACTATGTCTATGAGTAATAATGTCTATGAGGTCTTCTTGTGCTTCCATTAGAAGTGCTCTGGCACTGAGTCACTTTTTGGCTCCTTTCTTTCTACATCTGAAACCAAATAAGTGAAGTATTGGCCTTTCTGCATTGAACATGTGTGACTAGTCCTGGCTGATGTAAGTTGAGGCCATGTACTTGAACCATTCTGCAGGTATGCAAAGCAAAGCAGTTGAGACTGTTGAGACAGGAGTCTTTTAATTTCCTGACAATATTCCATTCTTGAGGAAGGCATAGGCTTATGCATGGAATAAGCCAAGTGTCCCATGGGTATAGTGTCTGTGATCAAGTAATCATGGGCTGTGCTGTGTTCACACAAAGGGCCAAATTACATTTACATAGGCAATTTGAATAGCTTGGTTTTTCATTATTGATATAATTTTAACATATGTGTATTAGTGATATTGCTGAGGTACTTTTTGTGAGCAGATCTTTAGGCTTATTTAATCTTCAAAATATTTCTAGAAGTAAGTATGCATTATAGCGTTGGATGATGTGGTACTGTGAGGAAGAGAGGAGGCAGTATCCACAAGTTGTTGCAAAATCTAGTTTTTTGTGTTCGCAGAATGGGAAGGGTTGGAAGAAGCTTCAGTGAAGTCATCTGGTCCAGCCTCACTGCTGAATCAGGGTAATTCTGGAGACAGTCTTAGACCTTCTGATTTTGACTACATGAGGTTGAAAAAGAGGTACAAATAAAAGACATTGTTTAAGAATACTACTTTTTTAGATTTTCAGGAAGCACTTGAGAATGGCTTTGGTCTGAAGAATTGAACAAGCTAATATTGCACCTTAGAGCTTTTGTTGTTCAATTTTCTAAGGCTTTGAATAAAATGTAAGATAATATTTTTAGAACTTCTAGTTATTATAGAATTCTACCTTTGGATATGTTTTGGCTGAAGCTGAAGACTGCTGCATAGTTCTAGGTGTCCTGCTTTCTTCTATTTTTTTTCCATCTCACTCACTCTTGTCAGTGTGTTTGATGATGTGAAATAGGGATTGTGCTATATTTTGCAATTGAAAACTATGGGATAAGGGTCTTTCCTTTTTAAACAGTTTTATGTGTTGATGGTTATAGCGATTAAAGAAACAGATTCTGATTATATTCTTTTCCTTCTACCTTTTTGCTTGTTGTTCCTTGTATTGTTGTGTTTCTTGGTACTGTTATGTTCCTCCAGCCCTCTTTTCATGTCCTGTTAAGAAGGCTGAAAAAAAATATTCTTCATCTATTTGTCTCAGGTAGTAACTTACTGGCCCATAGTCCATTGTTTCGGTTTACAGCTCATGAATAAATAAAACTGCTTGCCATTGTTTTACCATTCAGAGTAGTACCTCTGGTGCCTGCACAACCAAGACAGTTGCTTAACTCTTACTGTCCAAGTCCAGTGAGAGATCATTTCTCTTATAAATCCATGTTTGAGTTGTTATCAGTTTCCCTGCAGCCATCCCTCCTCTGTTGATATGCAGAAAAAAATACTGCTATCTCATGAAGGAGAAAAGGACCAGAGGCACATACTACTTCTGGATTTTGATTTGCTGGTAGAGTTAGGAGAGCTTTCTGTTGTAACTTGTAACTTTTTGAGGCTTTTGTTGTGACTGTATTTAGAGTGTAAGTGTTTAGAACAGTCTCTTTTCACTATTGTTGTTTCAAAATGAGCTGGACTACATGAAATAGAGGTTGTAAGGGTGATGGGTTATTTGCTTTGTATATGTATGCATACAAAGAGAGCAAGCTTTGGAACAATTTTTACTTGACATATTTGAAAAATGGAGACCTATTTCAAAAATCTTTGAAATATATCAGACTATAGACAATTAACTTTTTGCTGTTGTTGTTATAACAGGCTTTCAAGGCAGTTTGAAAAATTTGGGTATTTGAGCTCTTTAAACCACTTTGACATAAAAGCTACTGCAGCTTGGCCAATAAAGTCGCTTCTTGGAAAAGCAGAAGAAATCTCTGTGCCAGAAAAAAGTCACCATTTGAATCTGTGGTGTGAGTAAAGCCAACCCAAATGCTTCTCTTGTTGGCATAATTTGTCTGCATCAGAATTTTGTTTGCAGCAGGGTTGAATTGGCTAAATGGAGTCTAATTCCCAGCTGCGACTTCCAGCTGGTCCAGGTTTTCTGGCAGAAGTTTATGAAGCAGACAAGCCTGGTAGAGCAGATCCTTGAAGACTTCTTTGTTTATGAGGTTTTGATATGGAGGAGTACAGGAGTTTCATAATAGCTCTCAAATACTTGACCTACTCATATTTTTGTAGACCTAGCAGAAGTAGTTGAGAAGTATTACTGTGGGTGTAGTCACCCTTTTTTCTTGCAGTCTCTGTTAAGCAAGCAAGGAGGAGTGTATACTTTACCAGACCATATTTGGTTCTCTGGAGTTCAGCTCCTGCACCAGAAACTGAGAAGAGATTTTGTATATTACTCCACTCTTTCCTCTTGAGCATTCAGGTCACATGTGAAAATGTTTTAGTGTCTTCTGAATATTTCTGTTGCTGCATGTACCTTTCATCCCCCAGATAAATGCCTTATGATGTAGATTGTAGCTAGGTTCTTTCCTCTTTCTCATTCCAAGCTTTCACCAGTGTTCAGACTCCAAGTGCTGTTAGCTGCTTGTAGGCTATTAGACTGAAAAACATTTGCATTTCCCCTAGAGCAACATCAGTGACATGAAGTGCGTTAGGTTGGTCAGCCATGTGGCAGCTCTGTCTTGTGAATGTGTACACAGTCGTCTGTTACATTTGGATTCTACAGCTTGCATTTTTCCAATGTAGATGATTTTGCTTCTTAATTTTGATGTTGTCTTTCTGGAATGACTAATTACTGTCATGATTTTCTAGAGCACATGTTGAGCAACTGAGCCAATAAAGAGTGCAGTTAGGATTGTGGTTTGATCCTCTGGTCTATATACAGAAAAAAAATCCCAGTAAGAAAAGCTGGTTAAAATATCTTTCCTTTGGAAGTACCTTAGTCATCTAACTCCAAATGCTCCTCTACTTCCTACCCTGACAACACATACTAAATTTCAGAAGAAATTGGAATGACGGTGGATTTTTCAGAGCAAAAAAATGCAAAAATGAGTTTTACAGGAGGTTTTTCAGTAAGATTATGAAAATCTAACTATGTTCATTTTTTTTTAATTTGCAAAAGAATAATCCATTCCTGATGAGGAAACAGACACAAGGAATATGGTAGGAAATTGGGTGGGACTTAACAGTGCAGTCTTCAAATCAGCATCTAATCAACTAGGAAATTTTAAGCTAAGAATCACTTGTCTGTCTTCTCATTGGTTGGTGCAATGCCTTACTTGAGAAAATGATAGAATTTGGTTTTAATTTGTTCAACTTTCTGAAAGTTATTCTCTAGTTGGGAATAAAGCTTTTAAACCAATGTATTTAGTTCACATGGGCCTCTCTGAGAAGAGACCAGGAGCTGTCTTGGTACTTGACAGAGCAAGCTGCAGCCAGTTCCAAAACAGACCCATGACTGTCCAATGCTGAGTCTTTAAGAGATGCTGGTGGCACCTCTGTGATAACGTATATATTTAAAATTGTGAAGAACCATGTGCAGCAGCCATGAGAGAGGAGTGAGAAAAAAATGCAAGAGGAACAGCCCTGCACACCCCCAGATCAATAGCAAGGCAGGGGAGGAGGTTCTCCAAGTGCCAAAGGAGAGATTCCCTTGCAGCCCAAAGCCAAGACCATGTCAAAGCAGGTTGTCACCCTGGAGCTCATGGAAGACCAATCTGGAGCAGATATCCATACTGCAGGCCATGAGGAACCTCATGCTAAAGCAGGTGGACACACTGTGATTGAAGTTGCAGCCCATGAAGAGCCCAGTCAGGAGCAGGTTCCTGGCAGAATTGCCACCTGTGGAGAGCAGCCTATACAGGACCAGATGTTCTGGTAGTTGTGGCCCATGGGGGACCCATGCTGGAGAAGTCTGTTTTTAAAGAACTGTGCCCTGTGGAAAGGACCATGTTGAAGCAGGTCTTGAAGAACTGTATCTCCCCTGGAAAGTCCTGGGAATGACTGTTGTGTGGGAGGGATTCCATGCTGGAGCAGGGAAAAAGAGTGAGGAGGAAAGAGTGGCAGGGATGAAGTGTTATGGTTGAATTGCAGGCCCCATTCCCTCTCCCTTTTGCTCTGCACAGCAGTGGGGAGAGGTGGGGGAGTTAGTAATAAAGTTAAGCTAGGAAAAAAGGAAGAAGGAATGGTGGGGGGAAGATGGATTTATTTTGGTTTTTGTTTTTCACTATCTATCTTTTATTGGCAGTAAATTAAATTTATCTCTCCTAAGTCCAGACTGTTTTGCACATGGTGGTAGCAAGTGAGTGATCTCCCTGTCTTTATCTTGATCCATGAGCTTTTAATTGTATTTTCTTCCCTATCTTATTGAGGAGGGGAACTGGCAGGGAGCCTAAGTTAACCTACCACATCCAGTTATAATGGATTTTTCAAAGTAGGATTGAGGCAAGACCTTTATTCTTGAGGAGCTATGAAGTGAGGGTGGATTGGTTATATAAAGTCTTAGAGGAATTTGTGTAAAAAATGGTCTAAAATAAAGGTAGTCAGGAAGGTTTCTCTCCAGTTGAATGAGTAGTGACCAGAGCTGTGTAATAAGTATGGTACATAAGTTAAAGTGGAATAACTTCAACAGAAAATACTAAATCTGTAACTACTTGGTTCTTTTTTCCATCCCTTACTTGAAGTGCAGGATTTTTTTCTTAAGGCTTGTGTATGGCATCTGTTTAGATGACTGTATGAAATACTGTGTGTTCTTCTCTAGTTTTGAAGTTCTCTAATGGCAACATCAGTTTGGTTACTCCTTTAGTATCAGGAGCAATTTATAAAATTATTATATTTCTGTCTGAGGGGTATCCCATTGTTTCACTGAATACAGACAGTTTGAATTGAAAGTACTTTCAACCACCATGTGCTTGTCTCCTGTGGCAAAGATTTCTAAGGGTCTAGTGGAAGTAGAGGCAACTTAATTCATAACTAATATTACCATAGCATAAAACTAAAAAAGAGAAAAATATTTCTGTTAATTTGGTATATTCAGCTGTAATGCTAGTTGTGGATATTTCCATGCTGTACGATTGCTGTTGTTAGCAGGCAGTTGTATCGAGCTGCGACGGTAGGGACAGAATTCCTCAGAGGGAAGAGATGCTCTTGGAACACGTGTTTATTGTGAGGGTCGTGGGTAAAAAGGGGGCCCTGCTACCAGCTGCCAGCACAGCTGATATCAGGGTCCCCTGTGGCCAAGAGAGTGACTTCCTGTTACCTTTTGGCTTTATCCCATTCTATGTTGAATATTCTAATTCCCAGTCACCAACCAGTACAGGACACACCTCTTACTACATTTACATGCAGCCTATAGAAACTACTGTATTACCATATAATCTACTTTCTAAGTCTTAAAAGTTTCCCCCTAATCTACCTTTTCCCTGATACCTTGGTGGGCTCCACCCCTTGGGCTCTCAGGTGTCCCTTTGTTAGATATTGCTCAACCCACCTTCAGCTAATCGTTGTCTTCCTGCTTGGCAGTGCTTTACATTTCAAAACTAGCTACCATCTCTGTATCATTCACAGGTTTTATATTTTCAGAATCTCTTGCTAAGCAATCATATCTGTAAGCTTTTCCTGTCTCATCTTTCCCTACACCATGCCATTTTTGTTCCTTTTTTGGTCTTAAATGAGCTGTAGACCATAGCTTACTGTGATTTGTGCACACAAAATCAAAAAACAAGTGTAAGATCAGGCATTAGTGAAAGATAAATTATGAGCTCCAGCTAGAGAGTTATATTTTTAGCAGTATTTTTCCTTGCTTGATGAAATTTCGAGATTTGCTTTTTCAAGCTGATGAAACAGAACATCTGACCATTCCTTCTCTTGTATAGCTTGTGACATTTCATAAAAAATGGAAATGTAAAGGTTTATTTATTCCAATGATACAAGCATTCTTCTTTCTCCTTCCTCAATAGAATTGAAGCCATTTTGAACTTGAGATCTGTGCTATTACGTAAAGTTGACTAAAAAGATCCAAATCTGTCTGAGTTGGTTCTCTAGTTGTGTGGTGAGCTTTGCCAAACCGAATCAACATTTTGTAGACAGTTACTGAATTTCATTGATCAAGCTAGTGCTTTGCTAGTATAATATTTACCAGAGGCTGGACTCTGTAATACAGTTATGTGGAAGTACCGCCCCTACTTCAGTTGCTGGAAATGTGGGATTATTTTATGTTATGGATATCTGTCTTTAGAACTAATTTTGAGCAACAGAAGGCTAGCCTATATTTGGTATCACTGAGCTGGTTTATGTGTTCTGGGAAGTATACAAGCAGGATTAAAGTGTATCTTTGACTATTGGGGAACATAGTGAGGGTGTTTTACCTGCTGATTAAAAAATATATTTTTAGAAATTTTTCTGTTTTAGTAGTTTAGTTCTGTTTAGTACTTAACATTTTTCTGGTTTTAGTAGTTAAGTAAAAGTCTTAGTCTTTTAGTCCATTACAATAAATGCACAAAAATAATGTGGTATTTTCTGGAAATATTTTTTCCAGTGAAAGCCATCTAAAATATTAAAAATATTCTAGGTAAAAGATATATTTCTGAGGTAGTGTTGTTTGATTAGTTCTTTATCCAGTGGAGGATAACAAGAAAGGGAATGACTTTCCCAAAACCATTAAAAATTATAAAAACATGGGAAAAATTGATCAAATTGAATGCCTAAAATTGTTAAATTGAAATATCAGGTACAAAGTAATTTGTTATGACTGGAGAAGTAGTTACAAATACATATACTGGTGATAAATTTGTTTGGATTCTGTGTATGGCAGTCACAGTCATGCTCAGGATATCCTCTGAGTAGCTGTACAGAAAACCTAGGGAGACAAATGTCTCCTTGAAGGAGGCAGTTGGCTGTTTTTGAGTTCCCTTCCTACATCTTGTTTACATTATGTTGAGTAAAAATTTTGGAGGTGCAGCTTGCTTTTTATAATGGTAAATAGAGGATTGGATTCTAACTTCAGAGCTAAGACTTATAACCAAATGACTGAAAGTCATTTAATGGATGAAAATAATCATATAGCTTACAAATAAGTAAATCAAGTACCATCCTGAACACCTGAAGAACTTCTAAAGTTTCTTCAGGTGCTTGAAATTGATGCAGTGCTCTAGATTGTTTGGATTATTACAGAAATGATACAGAAGTCTCCAGAGTAGACAGTTGTAGTGACTTGTTCACAAAAGTTGATGCAGGTAAGAATGGAGAATATCTGGGATGTGCAAGTTCAGCATATTCCAAAATTCAAATAAAAGTGACATCTTGATGATTATGAAGCAATGAAAGGTACCTCACTCGAGTACCTCACCTGACTACCTAGAACAGAGAAACACACATACAGACCTTACTTATAATGTTATAATGAGTTTTCAAACAGTGAAATATTTTCAAGAGTGGATATACCAGAACAGACTAAATTAAAATGGAAAAGATACTAGATGATGCAGAACGTTTTATATTGGGAAAACTGTGTTCTGCAGCGGATGTCCCTAGATAGTTGGACAACTTGCTTTCCAATTTGCTCATATAAAAAGGCTGTGTTTTCTGGATATAAAATATCTAAAATATGTTATGTAAATATTTAGAGAATAATCAGAAATGGTTTTCCTCTGTATTTGTTTGTCTTTTTTTAAATGTGTGTTGAGGGTTGAATTTTCCCTTTTTCTTTCTGTGGAATTTTTCTCATTGTTATGCTAAGTATTTGGGTCTACACCCATGAGCTCAGTTAACAGTTTTCTCTCGGAGGGGGGAGGAGAGGAGCAACACTGGAAAAGAAGAGCTGAGGTAAGGGGCTTGCGCTCTGGCTCGCTCTCTCACTCGTCTGGCTCGGAGCAGGACGGTCGCTAGAAACTCTGCTCTGCCACCCTGACCTGGGAGCTGCCTTCCCTGGCTGTGGGATCCCCGAAACTTCCCTGGTTAGACATTCTCCTGCATTTCCTACCCACTTCAGCACATCCTTTTGGAGTATCAGGACTGACCCTGAAGCTTCTGTGAGCAGCTTCTCCCCTC